>CASHTH010003985.1:0-126651 GCA_030341885.1 Geodia barretti | reverse complement strand
GGCACCCAAATATTATCCAGTACCTGGGCTCGTGTGCGGACCCGGACTCCGGCCTACCCGTCCTGTTTATGGAGCTGATGGACGAGAGCCTGACCAGCTTCCTGGAGAGGCCGGTGGAGCCTCCCCCTCTCCCCCTCTATGTACAGGTGGACATTGGCCACGACGTGGTACAGGCTCTCTCCCACCTCCATCGCCACGAGGTACTGCACCGCGACCTCAGCAGCAACAACGTCCTCCTGATCGGCAGCAGGCGAGCCAAGGTGACCGACTTTGGCATGGCCAAGCTGTTGGGTAGTGACCCTCGCCTCACTCCCACCTACTGCCCTGGAACCAATGGGTACATGTCTCCCGAGGCAATGACAGATCCCCCGACATACACCAGCAAACTGGATGTCTTTTCCTGTGGTGTGCTCTTGGTCCAGCTGATTACTCGCAAGTTCCCTGACCCAGGCCCTCGTACATACACAGTACCAATAAACGACCCTCGTTTCCCATCAGGAATGGCATTAATGGTGGTCCCAGAGCTGGAACGTCGTAAGGAGCACCTGGATCTCATCTTACCCACACACCCTCTCCTGGATATAGCCCTTGACTGCCTCAAAGACAAGGAAGATGATCGACCGACGGCTGAACAGTTGTGCTCTCGCCTGATTGCCTTGAAAGAAAGTGTTGCCTACAGAGAAAGTATCCAACCTGTCCCCCCACAGGGGGCAACAGGTCAAGCACCTCTTGCTGGACACCAAGAACTAGAGCAACAACTGAGGGAAAGTGAGTTGAGAGTTGAAAACCTCACCAGAGAAGTCCAGCAACTGCAGCTGCAGAAACATGAGCTACTCAACAAAGAATGGAGGAAATCCAGCAACTTCAACAGCAGAATCAACAGAGCAAAGAGATGGTGACTTCTCTGAAGGCAGAACTTCAAGGAAAGGTCGCATTGCTACAGGAGAAAGATAAGCAGATACAAGAGCTGGAACAGAGAGTGAGCTGGAGAGAGGGAAGCTGTGTGGCCACAGGACCTCTGCAATTGAAGTGGAGGGAGGGACCTCCTGCCCCATTTCCTACACACGGACACTCTGTAGCTGTTAGTGAAAACAAAATCTACTGTTGCGATGGTTTCAATGATACCAAGGTACTAGTCTTCAATTCAGAGACTGAGCAATGGACAATTCTTTCAGAATGCCCAAGAAAGTTTTTTTCTCTAGCAGTAATAAATGGGCAACCGACATCAGTCGGAGGGGAACAATCGGGGAAAACTACCAACACTCTTTTAAGCTTCACAGAGAGAGACCTTTCGCAACGAAAGTGGATCGAACAATATCCACCAATGACACACTGCCGAAGTAATCCAGCAATCGCTTCTACCAGTACATCGCTGATAGTAGCTGGAGGATGGGAGGGCTTCACCGACAAGCTGACATCGGTGGAAGTTATGGACACCCAAACATTACTTTGGTGCACTGTAGCCAGTTTACCTTTTCCTCTGTACGAAGCTACGGCCGCAATTTGCGAGGACGGCTGTATCTAGGTGGTGGGTTGGGCTCCAAAGGAAAGGCTAAGTCAGTGGTAGTGTGCAAACTGAAAAATTTCCTACCGTCGCAGTCTCGATCACTTGCCACCAGACTACATCGCCCAGTGTGGAAAGAAGTTGCTTCTCTTCCAGTTGTGAAATCCTCTCTTGTAGCCTTCCATGGCCAGCTTCTGGCAGTAGGTGGAGGAGCCACAGCATCTGGGGCTGACTCTTCCTCTGGAGTGAGAAGATATGATGCAACCAACAATTCTTGGAATGTGATAAGTCAGATGAGGGGGAAACGACACCGCTCGTTTGCAGCTGTTCTCCCGAACGGAACCCTTTTTGTTTGTGGAGGATTCACACCGGATGGACCCACTGTGTCTGTTGAAGTCACTTCTGTTTAATCTGAATTGTACACTGAAAATTCCATTATGTAGTTTTAGCACACCAACAGCACAGAGACCCAGTAACCCATAAATATAGTCACATCAACAGAGATTGTAACAGGTGAAATTTGCCTAATATTACTTTTTAAACGAAGTCTGCGCACAACCAATGCAAATGACACACTGCCAATTGTTTTGCACATATCCTGTACAGGTGAAAATAACACTTGTTTCGACAGACATTTGACTAGGGGGTTGTGTGTAGCTAATGACACTTTCTTGATAATATAGCACAGTCACTGACTTTCATGAAAAACGAACACACTACACACCAGGGTCAATAGTGTCTTGATAGTAACACACCTCGATAAATGACACATTGCTTCTCTGATGGACTGACAACCTACGTCAAAACATAGCTACAGTTTGTGTATATATCCTCTCTACATTCTGGCATTGGTTGGTGCCATAATCATTGCCAGCTACTACTCCACACGAGTGACTCGGCTCCTCGGGACCAATGCAGTCTCAGTTCTGGCCACTCTAGTCCTTCTCTCCTACACCAAGATCCTGAGAATCCTCATCACAGCCTTCTCCTTCACCACACTCACTGGGTCACAGGGCTACCATATAGTGTGGTGCAGCTGGCTGATGGCAGCATTGAGTACTTTGAACCCAAACATCTTATAGCACTACTAGTGCTCCTGCTATTGGGAGTACCGCTAGCTATCTGTCTTGGTGCAGGCATCTTCTTGTTCCCTTCCTTTTAAATGACTTGACACCCCCTTCATTTCATATAAATGATTATTACTTGTTCCGCTATAATTTTTTTAATATGGGCAAAGCCCCAACAAAAAGGAGATGTAGGAAAGTTAGTTGTGGTGCAACTGTTCACCACGCGCACCGCACTTCATACGCACATGCACACGCACTGTGCATGCTGAGTTAGCAGCAAATGGCGTCGTTCAATGTCTACCGTGAAGGTGCATTGGTCGAATCTAAAATAAGTTGCAATTGGCTGAATTTTGCCCTCAGAAAAAGATTTATCATCCTCTCGCTAGCTACCTGTGGATTTCATGAATCATTATAATTATATAGATAACCAGTTGAATGCATTACAGATTGTACTCTCTGGCCAGTAGCACTTTCAAAAAGGGAAGTTCACTTAAGACCTGGAGCTAAACCCAACTCCCCTGTTAATTATGGTTATCACCTGTCAACCTCCCATGAAAAAAAAACATCATCACCATCACCTCCACTCATGATAAACAGAAAATACAGACATGGCTACACGTGGTCCTAAAAATATCTGAGTAGCTACAGCATCTACTTGGAGAACCTGGAAGGAAGATGTCTGCCCTGGGGTCCCCTGGGTCGAGGAAAATTAGATGTCAGAGAGGGCAAACCACTGGTACGAGTTGGCTGCAGAGAGAATTAATGTAGAGTGGCAGGGATAGGAGGCAACCATGTATGCCAACTGGGTAAAGTCATAATTATACGGTGGAACCTCCGAACACGGGACAATGATTGTAGAGGAGTCGTCCCTATCTCAGAGGTCAAAAATGCACCAAGTATTAGCATGGGATTAAAACAAGTATCCTTTGTACAGAGGTCGTCCCTATTTCAGAGGGTCCTTATCAGAGGTTCAACTGTAGCTATACCACAGTAGAAACGTGACAATATAAAAAGGTCACACACATGTAACAATAGACCATGTGATGCCAAGAGAAAAAAGATGGGAGCTCTGGACAGCTGTTTCGGGCTTGTTGGCCCTCATCAGCAAAGCATACCGCAACTTCTCTCTCTGGCATCACGAGTTTAAAAAGGCAAAGTTGAGCGCAGCACTTGTGGTTTTGAACTAATCCTCACAAGGCTTTGCTCAGAGCGCAGCGCTTGTGGTTCTGAACTAATGAGATTCATCCCCACAAGGCGTTGCCAGTACCGAGCCAAAACCCGAATTCAGAATGCTGACATGTTAGTCTTAAACATACATCGTGAAAGGAAGAAGGCTCTTCAATCAGTCGGTGTTTGCGATAAGCGATGGGTGGTGAGTGGGTCGAGGCGAACGGCACTCTTCGTTTGGGAGCTACAGGTGGTGGCTTCTTGTGGGTGTGGCCAGGTTGCATTGGAGACCTAGGAACAGAGAGCATGGATCAAGATGTGCAGCTTGCCTTTATGATGCTTTATGATGTAAAGAGAGTATTGGGTATATACTCACAGTGACGGGTATAGCTATTAGGTATTGTCCTAAGCCCTGTGGACAGATAAAATGTGCTGGCAGTGTTTTAACTAATAATCAAAGTTGTTTTTTTGGTGACAGACCCAGTACAGCTGGCCACGCCCACTGTTCTGGGTGTTAAGTCTATGACCTGCTTGTTGGAAAAGGCTGCAGCCGCCTGTCACATGTACAGTGTATTAAAGCAGGTACGCACTGGTCAGATGGCGAGTCAGCATTTCTCTTCCTTTGAAACATAGCCTGGAGTTCAGAATGGATAGCGAGATGTCGAGATGCATCACCTCCATCACCTTTTTTACCACTGTAGATGGAAAATACAAGGAGAGGAAAAATCACAGTAAAAATAAGCATAATGCATTTTAGTCTTAGTGGATGTGATAACACAAAGACTGTTATTGCATCGCCCAAGAGCACTAGTTTTAAACTTCACTATGCAGTACATAACTCAGCCAACTAGTGTTTGCGGAACCAAAATACTCTTTAGAGGGTGGGGTCTGGCACGAGACTAAGACAGGACTGGGTAGTTCGATACTGGCATTTAAAAAATATTTTCCCATATTCACCTCGAGTCAGGAGGAAGGGATAATACACACATACACACACACATGCACACAAAGTAGCAACTCTGGCTGCTTATGCTAAGTTTATGTGGTGCACAGTGAATGAGCATTGGAATTAAAACGTGGGTGTGAAAATGGTAACTCGGTGCATGTGGCACATTAATGCAAGACGTAATGAGCATGTGCGATGAATTAACCATGACAATGGCATGATCAGACATACGTACTTCTCTAGTCTTACTCCAAACGGTGTTCGTAAGGCGGGAACTGCCTGGTTAGTCGAGGACTTGTCTTTCTTCTCCTCCTCATTATCTGCTACCTGGTCAGTCGACGGCTTATCTCTCTTCTCCTCACCATCAGTAGGGGAAGGAGTCTTCTCCTCACCATTAGGAGGGGGAGGAGTCTTCTCCTCACCATGAGCAGGGGGAGGAGTCTTCTCCTCACCATCAGGAGGGGAAGGAGTCTTCTCCTCACCATCAGCAGGGGAGAGGAGTCTTCTCCTCACCATCAGGAGGGGGAGGAGTCTTCTCCTCACCATAAGGAAGGGGAGGAGTCTTCTCCTCACCATAAGGAAGGGAAGGAGTCTTCTCCTCACCATAAGGAAGGGGAAGGAGTCTTCTCCTCACCATCAGGAGGGGGAGGAGTCTTCTCCTCACCATCAGCAGGGGGAGGAGTCTTCTCCTCATCATCAGGAGGGGAAAGAGTCTTCTCCTCATCCTCAGCAGGGGAAGGAATGTGTGAATTAATGTCAATGCTGGGAGGGTCATGGAATTCTGGGACATCCAGGACTCTGTGAAAAGGTGATAGGGAGGGTAGGGAAGGAAGAAGGGCGAAAAGGAGCATTATATGTGGTGTGTGTGCTCTAGGGGGCACAAAGTGAGACTGTACATGAGCACTGGTATTAAAAAGTTGGTGTGAACATGCCTCAATTGCACCTCATTGGACATACGTATAATAGACAGTGAGTCTGTGAATCTAAGATAGACCCGAGAACCATCACGCCATAGTGCTCCACTTATAGGATGTGGTCTTTTTAGATGTAGATTTCGACGCACAAGCTACCCATCAGGATACACTCAATTTGACATTTTCAGAGGCAGCGGCCTATCAACAACTCAGTAATGTGGACAAATATCGCACCACACATGAACAGCATTGACTGTAGTTCACACAGATGTCTAGATCAGATATAACTGTTCACAAATACAAAGCTTTAAGTGATCTCATATATATACGTGTACATACAAAATGGTGCCCCAAGGCAAGTAACTATTGCCAACTGCACAGCACTTGATCGAGCAGAATTACAGGCAAATCCACATATGCATTAGAAAAGGAACACAAAAGTAAGTTACCACTGTGTTAACCCTATAGTTCAAGATGGGTCTTAGAAACATACTTTTCATCTCTGACTTCAAGCTGAGTTATGGATGTTTGAACTGTGAGGTCGGCTGATGTCTTTTCTTCTTGCTCCTCACCACCACCAGACACATGAGTACGGGAGTTGGAGTTATTAGCGGCTACTTCATGACCATTAGTAGTGTCATTAGTGGTGACATCATTGACATTAGTGGTGACATCACGGGCATTAGTGGTGACATCATGGGCATTAGTGGCAACATTACGGACGGGCTCAGGGTTATGTCATACCTGAGGTGAAGAAGGAAGTGTCTGTGTAAGTGATACATGCCAACCATACCGAAAATTCCGGTATTGAAAAGTACACAAGGAACTATTAACACAAACACAGATGTGTTTGATTGTCGCCATGCGTTTGTGTATGCCTTCATACATACTAAACAACCCTCTACCCACTGTACAAACCAGTTCTCAAGGCTGGGCATCTGGTGTTTGCTTTCATAAAGTGCTGTGTGCATTTCGTTAGTCTCATGACTATGAGTGGAAGAGTTATGGTGTTAATGGTTCAAAAATGCTTCTACATGAGAGTTTGGACTTTCTTCTGAGTGTCTGGAGAGGCCAAGTTAGACTAGGAGATTAAAACACTACCATTTGAATGATTAAAGTGCATTTGTGACACCGTCACAGGCTACATGTCCAATTTTATAGCTAGCTTTTTGCAACCTCAAGTTTCCCTCAAAACATTACTCATTAATCATTGCACATTTTTTTAATGAGAACTTATCCTTGCACACATTTTGTGTTCTGTGTGCCCTGGCATTTATTAGTCTAACAAACTTGGGGTCCACTAAAGTATTTGAGTGCCCTTTTCACAGCCATAAAAATTCCCACTTTAATTCATTCCTCAGTGACTGACTGTTTGACTTCATCAGGGATGTCCAGCTCCTCCAGATTGAGAATGTGCTCCAGTTCTTCCAGCCTGTTAATGTAGGACAGCTTCCTCCCAAACTTGTAGCTGCAACACGAAAGAGAGGTCTCAGTGACCAATAATAGAGGCAACATTATTACTTGAGAAATGCAAGGCATTGTTGACGAGCGAGCGCAAGCAGTTCAATATTTCGCACGTGTATTTCACGTTTTTAGAATCACATAGGACATTACGGTATGTGCAGTGCCCGTGCAGTATAATAGAAAGTTCCGCATTGAAACAACTAGGTAGGCTTGCTGCGCTGGCAATCACAACAGTCGTATCCTTCAACACCTATGTAAGACAGTTTTCTTCAAAACTAGTATATAGCTGCAACATGGAAGGGAGGCACCCTACCTGCACACATTGGTAGAAGATTTGGGGATATATCTCTTAAGTTGCTTCACATACATCAGATAAATAAATTGGAAGTACGCCACTAGACTCTATTAGTTGAGGTACGTATGTATAATTATCATGCACATTAAAACCACAACTAAATGACAGCTTTACTTGAGGAAAGGTTTCATGAGCGAGAGAATGAATCTGACGAAGTTGGTTGGATGGAGAACATACACTTTCTGGATGTTCTTCTTGTACCTATCACAATAATAATACATGTTAAAAAGACAAAAACTCCCTCACATAGTTTGAAATTTTAAAACACCGTAATTGCCCATACATTATAACCGTGCTCAACAAACACCAAAAATGCGTGGATTTGCCAGCTATACACGCAGTAATAAACAGTAACACACTCGTCAAATGCACAATGGTATGTACTCACTTTCTGTCCATTTCTCCGTAGACCTGTCTGAGCCAGGAGAAGGATGGTTTGTTGGTACTGGTCAGGCCGTAGTGACAGTAGACCACCGTGTACTTCTCCTCCACTATCTTATCCAACACATACTTCCCATACCTGGTGGAATATAAAGCACTAGAATGCACTCTCGATGCTGCAGAATAAGGGTAACGCTAGACTGGATACTCGTCCTTCGAAAAATCTCGTGTCTCCACGGTGCATTTAATAGGGGGTAAACCCGCCATAATTATTTTGAGTATTGACTGTTTTGTTTGTGTTTCATGCTATAACTAACTATTTCTGGAGAAGAAACTCCACCTACTTTTTAACCAGTTGTTATGTGCATAGATTGATTTGTTGGCTGAATAATGCTGTCTGAGAAGAGATAACAGCTCACAGACCAAGTAATAATTATTATAACCTTATAAGGTATGCATTAAACAAACTGCATGTCAGAAGAAACATTAAAATGACAGGTAAGTGTTACATCTAGGCAAACACAATGTATGAAGTATATCATCCTTATATACCATACTTAGAAAAAGGTGGAGTTACGTTGTCTCAGTTTTTAGCATTGGTAGCAAAATTCATGTAATAACCCTGCTTTTAAGGTTCAGCTGCTTCTATTATTGAAACAGGTTTCACGTTGCTTCATGTGAACGGGATTAAACACAGTGCTAGGAAGGTTTCTGCTCTGTGTTTTGAAGCAGTTTCAACCTGCAGCAATCTCTAGTGCTTCTGTAACATGTGGTGTTCAGTGCATTATGCTGTGTAGGATAGAAATAGGGGCCAACACTTTGACAATCTGTGATCCACTAATATGACTTGTCATGATTCACTGACCCACAGAATGTACTAGCTAGCTAGAGCACCGCGTACAATGTGGTATATACATGAAGTAGTGATGTATACCTGAGTAGAACATTGTGGTCGATGGCATCTGATGGTGGGAGGCGACATGCTGAAATGACTATGACTGGATGACCATCTCGGTCTGATCCTGAGAGGGGGGAGAGTTGTACGTGTAAAAGGAGGTAGCTAAAACGACAGCAGGGATGAATAAACAAAGGATAAAGAATGGGGGTGTTAAATGGTTTCCGTGGAGTAAGACACAGAAAGTTTTGTATGTGCAGGAAGTTAGTTTTAGTACACATCCGCTGCCTTATTTGACCATAGAGAGTAGCTGGTTGGTTTACTATCAAGCCTGCTTATGCAAGCTATCTGATTAGCCCTAGATTGTGTGGGTACAAACCAGAGGTGGAGATGATGCTGTACTTCTCCAACATCTCGAATGCCTCCTCGTACTCCACCACATCATCTCCATTGTTCTCTGGACGAGCCCCTCCCCCTGTTGCCATACCAACAGTTTGAACTCAACTGCCCCTGTTTGTGTTAGGCCGCAATAGTGTAGTTCTCTGGTCCTGCATGTAATTAAGTGGTACATACCATTTTGTAACACTTAGTTTCATATTATGTTACTTTTTGCTTAGCCTGAGTATAGCACTCTTAGCTGAAAGACCATGAGGAGAACCAGTGCTGATTGTGCATATTTCACACCATATCTTTTGAACACATTCATTTTCTAAATGTTTGACACTAGCATAACATATGAGTATCGCCAAGCGTGCTCAGATTACTCTTCCTTATGTGCTCCTGGCATTCCTCATAGGCTGGCATCCTGTAGTGCCAGAATAGCTGCATGCAGACAGACAAACACACACATAATACCAAGTACTGCGTAACCATTGCTGTGCAAGTTCTCCGAGGGTTAATCATGTACAAATAGAAGATGGAAGGGAGAAACAGCAGCCAAGTTTGCATGGCCAGTGTACTCTGTACTTGTGGTGGCTAATCCAGGGCATAGAGTGGTATTATACACACTATTGATGTAGAGGTGGGTATATATGCACAATGTTGTGATAATGTGGGAATGGAGGAAGTTTTCAAATAACAAACTCAGCAAGAGCGTACAATGTAGGAGAGGAGTGAATAACCCACAAACAAGTTCAGTTCGATATACAGGTAATTCAGGTATAGCTCAAATAAATGGTACCAAATAAAGCCCATCACAGGGCACCCGGCCAATTTAGCACCTATGTCTTGCTTTGCTGCTCTTTTTGGGTATATACCCACATTGAGTGCAAACACATGTCACTGTCTCAAAAACACGGCACAGGAGACTGCTTTAGGAGCCGGCAGGTGTAAACATAGCTAGAGCAGAGTAGAGCAGTAATAGCTAACAATAAAGAGGAGCCACTAATGTAGGTCGCCTTTAGAAATGGCAAAAATCTCCTGTCCCTAATATTGCGATGATGTCAGTCTGGATTCTATCCTCACGACGCGGCAACGCAGCACGTCGCGACAGGGCAATGCGGCGTATTGTGAACCTAGCCCTACGTATATACCTACTCTACATCGCCACTGCGAACACAACTCTGTACACCAGGTCCCTTGACTGCTAGGTAGCTACACGCCATATTATGTTTACATCATCACAACGTCAAACGAAACACACGAGGAGCACGCACCTTCCCAGGAAGAAGTGAGTGCTGGCGCGGCTTTCGGGCTCTTCGCGCGTCAAGCTCTCCGTCGTTCCGTCGTCAAATGCGTGGCCATGCCCTCTCTCCGTCGGCGAAAACCTCTGTGCGCATGCGCGCCAAGGGAACGCGCGAAAATATTTCGAAAGACGGTGATTATAAGGGATGTATACTAAAAGCAAGGAGACAAGAAAGGGATGACCTTGTGTATACGATGCAGTAGTACAATGGATACTCAAATTCACATTGGTTGCTCGTGAAGTTTTCCCTCCAAACAAGCCACTCTTAGCTACTCATGACATGAGTTTGTTTAGAATGATGTGTGTAGAGTGTGATGACTGAGAAAGGGATTCTATAAATAGCTATATAAGAAGACAGCATTGAAAAACTGTTAATTCAGTAAACATGGATGTCTTAGACTAACCTAGGAGCTGTGAGAGAGGGCAGCACCTGTGGATTACCTGTTAGCTACATTTGCTTAGGAAATGAGTCATAGCTGAGGCAGCACATTCATGCTTCGTGACAATATTACAGGGCTTGTGTGGAGGAAAAATTTCATGAGCTACCAATGTTTATTTGAGTATGGAGCTATTACTACTGGATCACATACACAAGGTCATCCCTGTCTTGTTTCCTTGCTTTCTAATTCACCATTATTTTTCTTAATTTGAAGAATATAATACCTTCCCTTTTTTATACCACCGCAAACACCATTTAGCTACAAGTTTCATTGCCTTAGGCTGTTGTTGTTGTTTACAAATTATAATTCTGTTTCGATGAACTATTATCAAGTGTAGCTACCAAGGTCCTTTGTTAGAGGACCCACCATAAGCATTATAGGATCAAACACAGTTGGCTAGATTTTAAGGTTCTTGTTTTAACCCTCGCCTGCGCGCATGCGCAGCGAGGGTTATTGCAGTCGGTCTGTCTGTGTGTGTGTGTGTGTGTGTGTGCGTGTGTCCGTCCGTCCGTCCGTCCGTCTGTCCTCCGTTTTTCTCGGTAACCGCGGCAACTCTGAGCGTGAAACGTGACATATTTTCAACTAGGAGGCATGCATGGTAAAATAAGATTCTGGAGCTGAGAAGCCCGGGGAAGCGGGTGAAACGGACGGCTGCCGAGGTGGGTGTGCGTCAAATAGAGATCGTTGTATATACTTAGATGCTAGATGCTTTGCGTGTGTGGAGAAGATTTGCTGGTCTGGACTGGCTGTATTGATGGAGCAGTTGAGATTGCCGGTGAAGTGAGAGCAGCACACGCCCCAGTGAATCCGTTCAGTGAAGGAGCCACGAGGTAGCTAGCTATAGTATGTAGCTGAAGACCAGTGCTTTTCACTTTGCTGTAGTAGTAACTAGTATTGAACTCGCATGTGGCAAAAACTTACGTAGTGTAGCTAGTAGCCATTGGCTGAATAAAGTGGCGAGGGTTATGCACTTTCAAGTGCTTTTCATAGTTCTGAAGCCGTTGGTATTGCCCATGGGCCGCCTCGTAGCCTGTAGTGCAAGAATAGCATGTGACAAACAGACAGACACACACACAGATCAATTACTGATAACCATCGCTGCGCATGCAAGCCAAGGGTAAATTACAAATGGCTACGCCACGAAGTGTCGCTTTTAGGTTTGCTATATAGAACAGGTTAGCGAAACGGCAGGAAATAACAGCCTCAAAAGAGGTGGTTAAACGCAGACCAATGTCTGATAGCGGTTTTAATCTCTAAGGGAGCCACTATAACCTAGTTACGCTTTAGTGAGTAGCTATAATACACAAAAAAATCACGAGCATTTATAAGCTGAACTGAATATCAACTCCCATGCTGAATAGCTAGAGACAACCTCCAAATGAAGACAAAAGTGATGTCTACGGAAAACGGGATGCTGTGGAGACTCAATCATAGATTTCCAGTGTTACTGAGGAGGTTCGATGCACTCCGAACTAGAGTACAACTACCTTTGCGTTTGGTTGTCTGTCCATGCCATTATTGAGAGGGCCTTTAGAGTCCTACAATGTTCACTACCCATGCAGTACCCAATGATTGCCCTTCTTGACGCTCTATGATCTTAGCACTATCACTGCATACTACATGTGTTTTTACAAAATTTCCAGACCATTAATTATGTCTTAGGGGGAGTCAAGGATTATTATAAGAATACCACACAACGCAAGCACCAAGTACAACTGTCAATACCTATAAAGTTGGTGTTATCCATATCCACCTATGCAAACTTTAAACGATCCGTTACTTCGGCGTGCTCAAGACCGAAGTCACGGACAAAAACATCAGAGTGTTTCAGCCTCGTAGGCCTTCTTCAGCTGATAACTGAAATGACCCTAGCTGGGAGCATATGACAAAGAGAAGTGACAGAAATGGGGGAGAGGTTAAATGAAATTGAGAATATGTTTATAGTTTTATTATGGCCTCCAGATGAAGGGATGCCATTCAAAGTCAGATTTTAGTCCAAGTTTGATGTTTTTCTTACTTCTCACTGAACCTTCCTCTTCAGCAGTTGCAGATTTGTTGTTCTAATCTTTTTGCTGATGGCCAGTCCACTGAATGATGCTCTCTCCAAGAATGTGCAGCTGCCCTAGATGGGTGGAGGATATTAAAAGGTACCTAGGTGAGGTCTCTCGAGAACCCTTTTGATGAATCTTTTAAGCCACTCCATTAGAAAACCTTTGAAAGGTGTGTGAGCTCTGCTGTTCTCGCAGTATCACTACGCAGGAGAGCACAAAGTGGCCCTCAATATTAGTGGTTTGAGTATATACGTATGTAGACTGACATAGTGACCACCACTGTCTTAGTGGCAGGTCCCTTAGTGGACTAAAAACTAGATTATGCATCCCTCCTTTGCAAAAATTATTTCACCTTACACCTCGTCTTAGAAAATGGTATGTCAAGAGTCCTCTGATGCTGAATGCATCATCAGGTCTCTTATTTGCTAAGACGCCAGGTTTTTGACTTCTTAGTAGTCCACTATAAGACTTGCCACTAAGACACTCGGTGGTCACAATATTATGGCTAGGTATGCCAATTAGTCTCACCCAGTTGCCACAGAGATAGTATAGGCAGACAGGTACTCAATTATTGTTTCATAATCTTACACAACCAGGTAAGCAGAGTCAGCAGTACAGTAGGATGGCGCCCAATATGCTAGCTTAATTTTGGAATAATAGGGGCTGCCCAGAGACTGGCATCATTCTGGGAATAATGGGTCGAATTGCAGTATGTAGGCGTTTGCGCCCTTCAACGGTTTTGCGTAAAGATGGAGAGCTTACCCTGATATCTTCAATATGCAAAAAGAGCGAAAAAATAAAGCGCATCACTCCCCGGGAAAGGCAAAACTGCGCGAACAAAAGTGCAGACTCAGCACTTTTCCTCGTTCTACACACCCTCTTTAGCGCAAGGGTTCCAGCGCTAAGGGAATAGTAAGGGCAGCGAGGGGGAATATAGGAGAATTGCGGGATGGAATAATGGGTAAAAAAATAAGCATAATGGCTCAACTCAGTTGCGTAGCAGCAGCACGTCGACTTCGCTTTCCGGATCAGGATCAAAAAGCTCGTCCCATCCAAGATTAAACTCACTCCCCGCTCACCATAACTAAGACGTGGAATTCGCGCGCCTTCGAGATGAAAGGCGCCTTGGAGTTGTGCGCATAGACTATACCCATACTGGTGTATTAATACGCGTAGCGGCGTTAGCACGGATGGTTAGCTAATTACACGGAAGGCTGCTAGCTTCCTGCTTCCTTGATAGCCGTTGCCAACAACCGCACTAGTCCGTCGGTATAATGAACGTGACGAACCGATCTCATTCGCCATAATTTTACTATAAATTATAGTCGCACACGATCACCTAGCTCCCCTCTTCCACTGCAACGGTAGGAAAGCGCCCGAGGTGCCAAACAATCGCAACAACTGGACAACGCTTGTGTCAAGACTGACAGGTAGCTATAGTATTGTCTCTTCAGCTACAGCCCAAATATTTGTTTATTGTCTATTATTAAATGTCAGAATTAATCAGGGGAGCAGACCAATGATATCGGCAGACAACAGCAATCGTTGAAGACTCCCGCGTTGCTAAAGCCGCAGAGCCTGTTTCTTAGCTGGCAGACCAAGTGACGAACCGATCTCATTCGCCATAATTTTACTATAATTATAGTCGCACACGATCACCTAGCTCCCCTCTTCCACTGCAACGGTAGGAAAGCGCCCGAGGTGCCAAACAATCGCAACAACTGGACAACGCTTGTGTCAAGACTGACAGGTAGCTATAGTATTATTTCTTCAGCTACAGCCCAAATATTTGTTTATTGTCTATTATTAAATGTCAGAATTCATCAGGGGAGCAGACCAATGATATCGGCAGACGACAGCAATCGTTGAAGACTCCCGCGTTGCTAAAGCCGCAGAGCCTATTTCTTAGCTGGCAGACCAAGTCAGTTGTTGACAATAATCCTGACTGTTCTAACTTTGATTATCGGACATCAGAATCATTCCCTGTGAGATCAGAATTCCCTGCATGCCGCCGTCTAACTTTCGTTGTATTCCGTTGCTTAGCTTGCCTTTTGTTTGCCAGTTTGTGAATCAAGTATATACGGATCATGAGGTTCAACGACGAAGTCCAGTCAGGACTTTTCTCATCATAACTGCCTCTGGTCTGCCACTGCAGGTAGCTTGCATTTTTGTCTTGACAATGGTTTTCCGTTAACCTAGTAACGTCAGGTAAGTGAGTGTAGCTAAAGGGCAAGTTGGGACGAGACAGAAAAAATGTGTAAGCTGTAGAATGATGAACGATGGTGAAACAATCCTCAAGCATGGATCACCAAATTCCAAATTCCTTGCAAGTGCAGGATTTGCATCAACTGTCTGCTCCCCCTGATGACTTATGACGGCAAATTTTTACAACTGGGGTTTCCTTGTTTCCATTGAGTCCTCGGGCGCGCCACGCGTCTACTGCACTGGTTATCGGCGCGGCGCGTAGACGAGCGTTTGGCACGTTTGTCTGCAGCGAGAAAGTAGCGTCCATGATTCGGTGTCATCATGTATATAAATCCATGTGGCAACCTCTAGACGCATTATTTTGTTAGCGAGCAATGTTTCCCTACCGACAAGTGCCATCCTTCCATGTCGTGTTTCCATTTTCCATAATCACCTCCCATTTTCCATTTTGTACCTCCACTTTCTGTTCGCCATCACGCGCTGCGCACGGTCGAATGATGCTAGGCCTACGACTCGTCAGAGAATCGTGGATAATGGACGCACACAGAAAAGACATATTTGCCGAGCCTTGCCGGTGCGGCTGGGAATATTGCCGGCCTGATTGCGCCGCTAACCTTCCTCGTCGAGATGGGGGGGGGGTCCGGGGGGGTGTGGCGACTGGCGACTTTGGACTAAGAGTGCGGGCAGACCCTTACGCGGAGGTCTGGGAAAAGGAGAACGGAAGCGCGAAATGGAAGCGCGAAATGGAAGCGCAAAATAGAAAAAGGAAATAGGAAATTGGAAGTACAAAATGGAAAATGGGAAGTGAATTTAGAAAATGGCAACACGAAATGGAAATTAGAAGGATGGCACGATAGGTGCCATGCCCCCGTTTTCCATTCCATTTTCCAATTTCCAGCGATGCGTTCCAAATGCTGTCTTGATTCCGGTTTTCTAACCTGCGAGCTGGCAGCTAGGGTAAGAGAGTGGCTAGCGTCTCGAAATCTGGTGCTACTAATGCGGCGGAGTTACGTAGCAATACTACTAGATACCCTTACCCTAAACCCTGCGCTCGAGCGGGCTTACCATCATGACGTGTCCGCACGCAACGCAGCGCCGCGTTACGCCCCCTTAGCAGTGAGTAACGGCCGTGTACGATCGTAGCCTTGTAGGCCGTTTTGCGGGGCATGGGATTCCGGAAGGAGGCTAGGGTCGTGTAGCAGCGATTGTATTGGCGAGCACACTTCAATCGTCCTCCCTTCGCTAGCGCATGGGGAACAGGCCGCGGTGATAAACACGGAATGTGGAACGTAAAAACGGAATTTGGAATGGAAACAGAAGTGTGAATGGAAAACGGAATGAATATCGGCATGGCACCTATCAGCCACCGTAGGATGGCACTTGTCGGCCACCCCTTCTGCCAGTGCCAAGGACTCCAAAGTGTACCGTGAGTCACTTTAGAGTCTCTTTGACTCGGAGTCCTACCCACTGTCGGCGCCAGAGAGAGCGTGATTGGTGTTCTTACTGTCGAATAGTCTACTGCGCTTGGGTCTTTTCCCCCAGTTAAAGAGTGCGCTCGGTAGCCTAACCCCAATTACAGACAGTGTGGCGTCGGTTGGCTGAACTCTGAAGGCACTGGCATGCAGTTCACCGTGTCACTAGCTAGATACACGTTCCGTGCGACAACCGTGGGCGATTTACGTGACGTAGAAAATCCTGCAATCTGATTGGTCCTGCATGAATAGGGAACAAGGCAATGCACCAGGCTACATGCGGCGTCTCGGTGACTATATTAGCCTCGTATGTACTCAGGCCATGGGACTAATGCTGGGAGCATTCTCTGTTGGACGTGTATGTAATATTACTAGGCATTCTTTGGGCGAGCGGAGCGAGCCTATACTGTACCGCAAGTATACACAACCATCATCATTAATAGCGATAATAATTATAGCTACGTATCTACAGGTAAAATGTTTCAGCAAGTAACAGAAGTTGTTATGGTGTTGTCATATTATGTTGCGGTGAAACTACCAGAAGAGCAACGGAACGGCAATGTGCAGCCCGACATTGCTTTGCCCGCTCCCGCTCTCCATCTCTTAATCGTCGCTGAAAAAGACGAGCCTCTCTGTCGTGAGGACTTTCGACGGCCGGGCGTTCTGCCCTTCGAACAGAAGCAGTATCTTTGCCTTGCCCGCTCTCGATCTCCATCTCTTAATCGTCACTGAAAAAGACGAGCCTCTCGGTTGTTAGGACTTTCGACGGCCGGGCGTTCTGTCTGTCTTTGAACAGAAGCAGTATCGTTGCTGGAAACCCCCGGGCTCGCGTAATATTTGCGCATGCGCATAACCCGACAATTCCAACCACTATATAGTCGCTCCGCTCGCCCAATGAAGAGGCAATGTTCGAACAATAATTCTTAACCTCCCCTTCTCATCCACAGATGGCTCATTCAATACTTCATATAGTGACTCTGTTACTCTTTACCGGTAAGTAGTTACAAGGAACCTTTTCCTCATGTTTGCATGGAGAACACAATAATGGGGTAATGATACAAATTACGACACATCAATTAAAAAAAATAAAAAACACTGAAGTGCAAACCCTCGGCGAACTTCGCGTGCCGTAACTCCCGAACGGAGCATTTTCAGAGAAAACCCTACAAGTTTTCGACCTATATAATAGCCACCTGGTATTTTTGTGGAGTGATTCATGGCTCGTGAAGTGAGATGTTGGGTAACAGGCAGACACACAGGACAACTACAGTAACCCTCGCTGCACATGCGCGCCGAGAGTTAAATTATATCTTTATAGAGGCATTGTTTTAGCAAAGCAATTCCTTTCATAAATCTTGCTTCTAATGAGTGTCATAAAGAGAATGTATAGGAACGTCTATGAATTAGTGCATCAAAAGTGAGTTATGAGCTCTTTTTGCAATCACCATTGTTACCAATAATTGTTCTCATGATCATCATCCATGTCTTTATACCTGCAGCAATAATAGTGGCACCTGCGACATATTCGTCAAAATCTGACGGTGAGGTGAATGTGGTATCTAGCCCCTGATTCACGCACTAGCTGCCCATTAGCTACTGCTTTCAACAGTTAGAGTTTGTCCATGGTAGCCACACCCATGAACATCAGAATGACTGTAACAATAAGATGCGGTGTTGTCATAAGCTGTTAAAAATTGTGGAAACAAGTGGAAAAATTATTTCTTAAAAATGAAGGGAGATATAGGGATCGCTTGAAGCACCAAAAAAGAAGGAAAGAGGGATCATTACACAGCAAAGATGCACATTGCTATACATGAAACCATCCCTATATATTTTGTTAGATTAATATCGAACAAAGATAAATATAGGGATGGCGTCACGTAGCTTTGTGCAACTTTGCTGTGTAATACTTTGCTGTGTAATATCATAGATATCGATGAGTGTTCAACCGGAAATGCTCTTGTCATTATTAATTAATGCTAGCACTAACACTTGCACTAACACTGATGGAAGTTACTATTGCCAATGTCTTCCTGGTTTTGATGGGGATGGCTTAACTTGCACCAGTAAGGAAACGCCATTATTTGTTTTTCCTACTCCAACGATGTAGCTATTATGGTATGAACATTGTTGCTACGTTTATGTTCTCAGTGCCATTTGATATTCATTTACCTTTCTTTTGCAGATATTAATGAATGTGTTATACCCGACACAAATGAGTGCAGTATGTATGCAAAATGCACCGATACCATTGGAAGTTATGAGTGTACATGTTCAGAAGGCTTTGCAGGAGACGGATTTACATGTCATGGTAGGTGTATATAGAAAATAATTATTGAAACATTATAATTTTAACACAGATGTTGATGAGTGCTCCGATCAGGATATATTTCCATGTCATTCTGAGGCCTTTTGCAACAATACTTTTGGCAGATTTACATGCACCTGTTTGACTGGGTACTCTGGAGATGGAATGACATGCAATGGCAAGTCAATCCATTAAGTGTATCAATTTTTTAAATACCTTTTAGACATAAACGAGTGTGAGCTGGACACAGACATCTGTGACAACAATGCAGAATGCATAAACACCATCGGTTCTTACAACTGTAGCTGTGAAATTGGTTATTCTGGCAATGGATTCAACTGTACAGGTACAGTGTGTTTAGCTTCAAGATAATAAATGAAAAGCACTAAAGTGCAAACCCTCGGCGAACTGCGCATGCGCGGTACCACTAATTGATGGGCTGGGCTTTTCTTTTCTTTACTCGTTGTATCGCGCTAGTAGCTCGCGGAGAGTCTGGCACGGGCTAGCTACAGTAGTAGATTGCATGCGGGAGTCGATACATGCCCTTCGTTGTGACTTCTGCCTTCAAGATACACAGAGCGCGCGGACGCAGTCGAGGTAAGCCTGTGCTAATTACCTGGTTTTCACGCCATAACTTTAGAACGCAGTAGTTTTACGAAAATCACCTTTTTTAAAATCAACCCAGTGTAGCACTGAACCCGATCATATCGCTATTTACCTGATTTCGTGCGCGCGGTGGCAGAAAACGTGGTAACAGACAGAATGAAAAGCACTGAAGTGCAAACCCTCGGCGAACTGCGCATGCGCGGTACCGCTAATGGACGGACCCGCATTCTCCCGCTAGTAGCTGGCGGAGAGTCTGACAAAGGCTAGCTACGGTAGTAGATAGCATGCGGGAGTCGATACACGCCCTTCGCTGTGGTTTCTTGTGCCTCCAAGGTACACAGAGCAAGCGGATCAGTCGGGGTGAGCCGACGTTGATCGCGTCTAATATACCATGCGCACCGCTTATTGATGAGTTGGGCCACGGAACACGGTCCGCGACGGTGCCAGTTTGTCGCTCTCGAACGCAGTCGTTTCAGGAAAAACCGTTCGATTAAGCTGATCCTTATTACCCGTTTATTACGTCGTATCGTTTGTGGGACGAATAAACCATCGAGAAGTCAGTTGGAGCATGGACAGACAAACAGACAAACAGACAAACAGACAAACAGACAGACAGACAAACCCAACTACTGTAACCCTCGCTGCGCATGCGCGCCGCGGGTTAATAAGACGGTTTCCACAGATATTGATGAATGCTATGAAGGATCAGATCTGTGTGACTTGCATGCAGACTGTACAAATACCATTGGAAGTTATGAGTGTACATGTTCAGAAGGTTTTGCAGGAGACGGATTTACATGTCATGGTAGGTGTAGAAAATAATTATATATGACCATTATATCAATTTATATACACTGTTAAAATACCTTTTAGACATGAATGAGTGTGAGCTGGACACAGACATCTGTGACAACAATGCAGAATGCACAAACACCATCGGTTCTTACAACTGCAGCTGTGAAATTGGTTATTCTGGCAATGGATTCAACTGTACAGGTACATATGTTTACCTTCAAGATAATAAATAATACTGTTTCCACAGATATTGATGAATGCTATGAAGGATCAGATCTGTGTGACTTGCATGCAGACTGTACAAATACCATTGGCAGTCACCAATGTTCCTGCACAGTTGGATACACTGGGAACGGAATTACTTGTGGTAACCTTTATTTTTTATGGGGTATAAATAATACTCTTCTCTTACAGACTGCAGGGACGGGGAGGTTCTTCTGTATGATGGTAGTACACTCTCCACCAACCACTGCAATGGAACTGTACTGGTTTGTCTGGACAATGAGTATGGTACTGTGTGTGATGACTGGTGGGATCCTCTGGATGCCACTGTTGTGTGTACTCAGCTGGGATTCTCAGCTACTGGTTTGTTCTCTTCTGTCTATCATTTGTGTATCTCTCCATCAATTCCACATCTTTCACTTTCACAGGCTCTCTGCCAGTGGTCCGCTCAGGTCTGGGCAGTCCTCCAAACAGATCTATCTTCCTGGACAATGTGGTGTGTACTGGAGGAGAGGGCGACCTCACAGAGTGTGGCTACACCACCATCACCAACTGTGACAGATCTGAGGAAGCTGGAGTTAGATGTGAAAGTATGGAAATGTTTGTACAGGAAAAGTATGGTTAATTCTTGGGCTCTTTGTATAGGCACTTGTGTGGATGGCGATGTTAGACTTGCA
Source organism: Geodia barretti (assembly GCA_030341885.1). Classification (NCBI taxonomy): domain Eukaryota; kingdom Metazoa; phylum Porifera; class Demospongiae; order Tetractinellida; family Geodiidae; genus Geodia; species Geodia barretti. Next base: position 105,498 of record CASHTH010003985.1, on the reverse strand, counting down.
ATTGAGAACCTAACTGAGTTTTATACTTCAGTCACTGAGTACGAAGACTATTATTTCATAAAAGATGAATTAGCAAGAGGCAAAGTTGAAGTTTGTATTGAAGGGAAGTATGGGACTATTTGTGACAGCCAATGGGGCGACAAGCTTGCCCCTGCTGTTATCTGCTCTCAGCTTGGGTTCTCATATTTTGGTAAACATAATATTATTATTTTCAAACCTTCCATGCATTCTAATTACCTCTTCAGGGGCGATACCTGTGTCTAGTGGTGCATTTGGTGATGATATTGAATCAGCCGTCCTCTATGACATTGTTTGTTTGGGCAATGAGACTAGAGTACTGGATTGCTCCATTTCCCCCTCTGGAACCTGCCCTGAACACAGTGCCGCTGTTATTTGTCAAGGTATGTCAACCAAAAAACCAGATACTTGTGCTACTGCAAGTCATACCTGCAGATTTATCTACCTCATCATCAAATTGTACTCACGGAGCGTTGAGATTGTCTGGAGCTATCACTAGTAACCAGGGCAGACTGGAAGTGTGTATGAAGGGAGCATGGGGCAGTGTCTGTGATAGTCAAGGTGTGTTCAGCACAACTGAAGCTAAGGTTGCCTGCAGACAACTCGGAAAGTTACAAGTTGAAGGTATAAACCTGTTCATGAGCAATGCAATAGCATTAGATGAGGAATATGGTTTTTACAGACGAAGTTGGTGTTGTAGATGTGACTCAGTTTTCTGGGGATCCAGTTGGGCCGATATTCATGGATGATATTAGTTGTAATGGTGAAGAGGAGACACTGTTAGACTGTGGGTTCACACTACTACAGATGTGCAGTCACACACATGACGTTGGTATCATCTGCCATCGTAAGTCCATACTAACCAATACAGAAGGTTCTGTTACCCCTTTCCATTTTGCAGCTGCAAGCGAGTGTGAAATTCACAGTGCTGGCTGTGACCACTACTGTACTGAGACAATAGAAAGCTACGCATGCTCATGCTATGTTGGGTATACTTTAGATCTTGACGGGCACACGTGTGTTGGTAAGCAAACCTTGCTACTACACTATGCATAACCATTACCAATTTGGTTTTGTCTAGAAGTTTTGTGGTATGTTCTATATTATAATTTCTGAAAAATAGACCTGGACAGTTGTTCAACTGGTGGTGATGTTCGACTGGTGATTGGCTCCACTGCCTATGAGGGTCGAGTGGAGGTGTGCTCTAACAACACATATGGTACTGTCTGTGATGACTCATGGGATGAACTTGATGCCAGAGTCATCTGCAGACAACTGGGATATAACCATACTGGTGTGCATTAATGATGTACACACCAATATTCTCTAACTTTTTCTCTTTTTCAGATGTGGTTCCTGTTAGGAATGCTGGTTTTGGAAGTAGTATCTCTCGTGAAATTGTTCTTGATGATGTAACATGTACTGGCAATGAAGAGAATATACTGGACTGTTCCTATGACTCTGTTAGTAACTGTGACCACTCAGAGGATGCTGGGGTCATCTGTGGTGCAGTCTGTCGCAGTGGAACAGTGAGACTGGCTATTGGAGATACGAATGCATTTTACCAGGGCCTTGAAGATGTAGAAAACAGTTATTTCATAAAAGATGAATTGGCGAGGGGCAGAGTTGAAGTTTGCATCGGGGGAAGATATGGCACAGTCTGTGACAAATCCTGGGATTTTGAGGACGCATCTGTTGTATGTTCACAGCTTGGATTTTCATCCAATGGTAATGTTTGTTATCACATTGGAAACATTTACAGTATATTTATCTGTATTTGAACAGGAGCAATTGCTATCATTGGGGGTCAATTCAGTAATGCCTCAGTCTCAGTTGTGATTGGCAGAGTAGAGTGTGTTGGCAATGAGACTGGCCTGCTAGACTGTTCTCATGTAACAGAGGCTCACGAGGAAGTGATACACTGTGACCCTATTAAAGTTGCAGCAATCACCTGTAATGGTATGTCGTTCATTTCTGAAACTTTTGCATCGACAACTGTTTGTGTTTCGATAGATCTTTCTACTGCGCTTGCCGACTGTGTAACGGGGGAAGTAAGATTTGTAGACATATCGAACAACCCAGAAGAGGATTCTCGACAGGGAACTATCCAGATCTGTGTCAACAATGCATGGGGTTCTGTGTGCAGTGATGACTTCTTTGACAATACGGATGCTGCAGTCTTTTGCCATCAGTTGGAAGGTTTCACATCCAGTGGTAAGAGAGTTTTTTTTTTACTGTTAATATTGTACCACATGTTTTATCTGTAGGTGCAACGAAGCTCACAGCTTCAGTGATAAGCAACAGTGTGGTTCCACTTTTTCTCAGTTCTTTAGATTGCTCAGCGACACATCAATCACTGCTTCATGACTGCTCTCATGTAAAACTTGGTCTAGCATCATGTGATGAGGACTTTGGTCTTGCAGTTGTCAAATGCTTTGGTGAGATAACTAAGTTCTCTTTGAAAGTTAGTCTGAGACAATTTTCAAACTTTGTCTGTTTTTTAGATATTGATGAGTGTGCCGAGAACACTGACAACTGCTCTCAGAATTGCTCTGACACTCTTGGTTGCTACCTGTGTGTCTGCTATGATGGATACACTCTGGACTCTGACCAACACACATGCAATGGTGAGCAGAAATTTAGCTTTAGCCATTAATTAGTCTGCTGTAATGTCCCTTACTCTAGATGTAAATGAATGTGGGACCGGGACAGCAGAATGCCACAGCAATGCTACTTGCATTAACACAGTTGGATCATACATCTGTACATGTGTCTATGGATATGTTGGTGACGGAAAGAATTGCACGAGTAAGAAGTCTTAAGGTTTATCATCTATGTACAAGCAAGAACCTTTGTGTAGGGAAAACACTTTAAAAGGCAATTTCAATTCTCTATAGGGATAAATCTGTGTGAAGTAGGACTCACTGACTGCCACACTAATGCTACCTGTCTGGACAGAGATAGAGGCTATGACTGTGAATGTAATGATGGCTACACTGGCAATGGAACACACTGTGAAGGTAGGCTATATCTTCATCAATTCATCTCTAATCTGAACACTAATTATCCATATATATCATAGATGTCGATGAGTGTTCAACCGGAAATAACTATTGTCATATAAATGCTACTTGCACTAACACTGATGGAAGTTACTATTGCCAATGTCTTCCTGGTTTTCATGGGGATGGCTTCACTTGCACTAGTAAGGAAACAGGTTAGATATGGGCCCGTAAATGCTGGTGTGTTTTGAAGGCCTTAGAGTGATTCTCACCGAGTTTTTAGTCGTTTTGTATATACGCGGATCACGTGAGATTTCACCTGTGCCATTCCTATATAGAGCATCTACCGACGCTCTAATAGTTCAAAGAAGTTAAAAAAACTTCTAAGTAAGAAAAGTAGATGTAGCTGTACTAATCCAGGTTATAGCCAAGTGATCCCTTTACTACTTACCTTCACATCTAACTCCAGCTTCTTCAGATCTGTCACAGTTAGTGATGGTGGTGTAGCCACACTCTGTGAGGTTGCCCTCTCCTCCAGTACACACCACATTGTCAAAATGAAGGGGGATATAGGGATGGCTTGAAGCACCAAAAGGAAGAAGCCATTACACAGCAAAGATGCACAAAGCTACATGACGCCATCCCTACATCTTTGTTCGATATTAAACTTTGCAATAAAACAAAGATATAGGGATGGTGTCATGTAGCTTTGTGCATCTTTACAGTGTAATGACCCCTTGTTGCTTCCCTTTTTGGTGCTTCAAGCCATCCCTATAATTATCTCCCTTCATTTTGAAGAAATGATTTCCAGCTACGTATCTACAGGTAAAATGTTTCAGCAAGTAACAGAAATTGTTACGGTGTTGTCATAATTATTATGTATGATGTTAATTAAACACCTTTTAGACATAAATGAGTGTGAGCTGGACACAGACATCTGTGACAACAATGCAGAATGTACAAACACCATCGGTTCTTACAACTGTAGCTGTGAAATTGGTTATTCTGGCAATGGATTCAACTGTACAGGTACATATGTTTACCTTCAAGATAATAAATAATACTGTTTCCACAGATATTGATGAATGCTATGAAGGATCAGATCTGTGTGACTTGCATGCAGACTGTGCAAATACCATTGGCAGTCACGAATGTTCCTGCACAGTTGGATACACTGGGAACGGGATTACTTGTGGTAATTTGTACTATAGTACCTTTATTTTTTTATGGGGTATAAATAATACTCTTCTCTTACAGACTGCAGGGACGGGGAGGTTCTTCTGTATGACGGTAGTACACTCTCCACCAACCACTCCAATGGAACTGTACTGGTTTGTCTGGACAATGAGTATGGTACTGTGTGTGATGACTGGTGGGATCCTCTGGATGCCACTGTTGTGTGTACTCAGCTGGGATTCTCAGCCTCTGGTTTGTTCTCTTCTGTGTATCATTTGTGTATCTCTCCATCAATTCCACATCTTTCCCTCTCACAGGCTCTCTGCCAGTGGTCCGCTCTGGTCTGGGCAGTCCTCCAAACAGATCTATCTTCCTGGACAATGTGGTGTGTACTGGAGGAGAGGGCAACCTCACAGAGTGTGGCTACACCACCATCACCAACTGTGACAGATCTGAGGAAGCTGGAGTTAGATGTGAAAGTATGGAAATGTTTGTACAGGAAAAGTATGGTTAATTCTTGGGCTCTTTGTATAGGCACTTGTGTGGATGGCGATGTTAGACTTGCAATTGAGAACCTAACTGAGTTTTACACTTCAGTCACTGAGTACGAAGACTATTACTTCATAAAAGATGAATTGGCGAGGGGCAGAGTTGAAGTTTGCATCGGGGGAAGATATGGTACAGTCTGTGACAAATCCTGGGATTTTGAGGATGCATCTGTTTTCTGTTCACAGCTTGGATTTTCATCCAATGGTAATGTTTGTTATCACATTTACAGTATATTAATCTGTATTTGAAAAGGAGCAATTGCAATCATTGGAGGTCAATTCAGTAATGCCTCAGTCTCAGTTGTGATTGGCAGAGTAGAGTGTGTTGGCAATGAGACTGGCCTGCTAGACTGTTCTCATGTAACAGAGGCTCACGAGGAAGTGATACACTGTGACCCTATTAAAGTTGCAGCAATCACCTGTAATGGTATGTCGTTCATTTCTGAAACTTTTGCATCGACAACTGTTTGTGTTTCGATAGATCTTTCTACTGCGCTTGCCGACTGTGTAACGGGGGAAGTAAGATTTGTAGACATATCGAACAACCCAGAAGAGGATTCTCGACAGGGAACTATCCAGATCTGTGTCAACAATGCATGGGGTTCTGTGTGCAGTGATGACTTCTTTGACAATACTGATGCTGCAGCCTTTTGCAAGCAACTTCCAGGATTTTCACCTGATGGTAGTGGCTTTCATACACGGCTACTTGGAAAAACTAATCTTTTCAATGACAGGTGCCTCTGAACATCAGGCGGCTGCTATAACCACCAGCTCAGGTCCCCTGTTCTTCAGTTCTCTTGAGTGCACTGAGACAGACACATCACTGCTCCATGACTGCACTCAGGATGCACTTGGTCTGGCAACATGTGATGATGATTCTGGACTAGCAGTTGTTAAGTGCTTTGGTAATGATAAATTCAAATGTCTGTGAATTTGTTTACATTGACACATTATTGGCCAGATGCCAATGAGTGCTCTTCAAACACTGACACTGCTCTCAGAATTGCTCTGACACTCTCGGTAGCTACCAGTGTGTCTGCTATGATAGACACACTCTAGACTCTGACCAACACACTTGCAATGGTTAGGAGTGATGCATATCTTTGTGATAGTAATGGCACCATAATATTATCTCAATTAGACATTGATGAATGTATGGAGGGAGGAGCAAACTGCCATTCTAATGCCACTTGTACCAACACTGATGGCTCATACAACTGCACTTGTGTGTACGGATACATTGGAGATGGAGTAAACTGCACAAGTAAGGCTGTCATATAAATACTACTTGCACTAACACTGATGGAAGTTACTATTGCCAATGTCTTCCTGGTTTTCATGGGGATGGCTTCACTTGCACTAGTAAGGAAACAGGTAGATATGGGCCCGTAAATGCTGGAGTGATTCTCACCGAGTTTTTAGTCGTTTTGTATATACGCGGATCACGTGAGATTTCACCTGTGCCATTCCTATATAGAGCATCTACCGACGCTCTAATAGTTCAAAGAAGTTAAAAAAACTTCTAAGTAAGAAAAGTAGATGTAGCTGTACTAGATCATTACTAATCCAGGTTATAGCCAAGTGATCCCTTTACTACTTACCTTCACATCTAACTCCAGCTTCTTCAGATCTGTCGCAGTTAGTGATGGTGGTGTAGCCACACTCTGTGAGGTTGCCCTCTCCTCCAGTACACACCACATTGTCAAAATGAAGGGGGATATAGGGATGGCTTGAAGCACCAAAAAGGAAGAAGCAAGGGACCATTACACAGCAAAGATGCACAAAGACATGACGCCATCCCTATATCTTTGTTCGATATTAAACTTTACAATAAAACAAAGATATAGGGATGGTTTCATGTAGCTTTGTGCATCTTTGCAGTGTAATGACCCCTTATTGCTTCCTTTTTGGTGCTTCAAGCCTACCCTATAATAATCCTTCTTCATTTTGAAGAAGTGATATTTCCACTTGTCATCGCCCTATCTGCATAATCGCATTTATTTACCCTTGTACCACAGAAACCCTAGAAATCAAAGGCACCGCATGCGGCCGGCCGGTCGGCCATCTTCTTTGGCGTGAACCGCCGGCATTCGATGGGCGTGAAGGATAACCTGACTGCGCACTAAGACAACTCATTAGTATGCATGCCATGGTGTATGGTGTGCTGACTCAGCCATACACTCACATGTGGTGTATGAGCTCTCATACACCATGGCATGCAACTAATAAGTTGTCTTAGTGCGCATTCCTGTAGTACAAACCGGTTACACTACACCCACTCGCCGGTTTAGTGCATACACTACTCGTGCTGCGCACTCGTAGTGTATGTCGTCTCGTGGGCATAGTGTAACCTATATTTACACCTCTAAAAGCAACATAAATTTCTTCAGTCCCAGTGCTAACACCAACTATTATACGTTTTATAGCTCTCCCATCAGATTTATATGCACCTTTAAGCTCAAAATCTCTTCCTGTGCCAGATTCATCTTCAGTGACGTCACCATTTTATTCCATTTCATTACCAACTTTGTCTTCTTTTTTAACAACACTTGCTGTAACCCGTTTTCCTTCAGTGACAACATCTCCTACTACAAGCATGTTTACAATTCTGCCTTCGTCACATTTATTATCATCTGTATATTGCCATCCAGCCTAAATCATCTTTTGCTCTAACCTATATATGGATTATCATCTAGAATTATTGCCATCAAGCCTACACCATCTTTTGCTCTAACCCATTCATCGCCTTCCTTTACACCATTGCATCTGCTCCGCAACACCTCAGACAGCAGCATTGGTTCACCTTCATGTCCAATGGTAGTGCAGCATGAATTGTTATGTAGAAAAGCCGGCTAGGTATTGGGAGTGGCCGAGATCACGACGTGTGAATCTCCCTCTGGCAATGGGATTTTGCAGGTGGAAAAGTAAATGAAAGGGATGTAGGGATGGCCCAAAAGGAAAGAACAAGGGGTAATTAATAGGGATGGCTCAAAACACGGAAAAGGAAAGAACAAGGGGACATTACATTCATCAATAGAACAGAGATATATAGGGACGGTGTCATGTAGCTTTGTGTGGTGTAATGACCCCTTGTTCTATCCTTTCTCTTCGTTTTCAAGAAATGATTTTTCCACTTGTTTCCATGAGTAGCTATATACTACACATCATTTACTTTAATGTGAATAACAACACCTTTTTTCGATAAAGCCCTTTACTCAATTTTGATATTTCCACATGTTATATACAAAGATCCTGTCTTCACATCCCCAGGTGTGAAGACATCTTCTAGGGAAACAGCAGCAATAATTGGAGTTGGAGTGGCTGGGACTGTACTAGGAATCACTGCCATACTAGTGCTTGTGGTGCTTATTTACATCATCAAAAGAAGATACATCAAGTCGTGAGTTTGGCCGTGTATACGCTGCTTGAAAGATTTTTAAAACTTGCTCATTTTTCTGCTAAAGAGAATGTAGCAGCAGTATGTAAGGGATAAAACTGATAGGGCCTTAAGTTTTAGCAACGTTCCCTTTATTACAAAAAAAGTTGCAGAAGCCAGTCAAGGATCAACAATAATTTTCCCCTCCAAGAACTAACATTGATTCATGATACAGATACAGAAGGTTTGTTTTTTAACATTAACACTTTGATAATAGCTTATAATTAATAGCCTCGGTTCCCCACTCCCCCGGAATTCCTCGGAACGAGGCTAACATTATGACAGCAGAATCAGGGCTAGATGACTTGGGGTTTGTTAGTCTTCCTCCCACTGACATTCATAGTTGCTATAATATAGTCCTATCCATTACAGTGGTATAGAGAACGATAACATAGAACACCTCAAAACAGATCTCGATAGAAAAGGGATGATTGTCCCTAAGCAGCTTCTTGAACTTTCATCTGTTGTTGGACAAGGTATTATAACATTACTTTTTACATCATACATCAGAGTTTCTCTGTATATACAGGAGAGTCAGGTCTGGTGTATCGTGGCTATATTAACTATGCCTCTGGCAAAGAACTTGTTGCTGTGAAAACATGTAAAGGTATAATTGCAGCATGGTATGATATTAGAGTAGTTAGTGTTGTATTTATGAAACAGCCTTATCGTGGACAAGTGATATGGAGAGACTGATGAAAGAAGTATCTGTCATGTTCTCTTTCCGTCACTGTAATATAATGCCACTGATTGGAGTGTGCTTTGATAAAGGGGCTCCCCTAATAATTATGCCCTTTATGACGGGTGGAACTGTGTTGGAATATGTGAGACGACACAAAGAAAGCCTGCATTGCACATCTACCTCTGAAGTATGTGGTTAACACACACACACACGAGAGAGAGAGAGAGAGAGAGATTTCTTTGTGTAGGTGAAAACTGCCATGAACACGTGTCTGGGTATGTGTCTTCAAATCAGTAAGGGTATGGCATATCTTACTGACCAGAGATTTGTCCATCGTGACCTTGCAGCAAGGAACTGCATGTAATGTTTGGCACACATTACGAGCACCCTTTCAAAAATGACTTTTTGCAGGATTGATAGGAATGGTGTTGTTAAAGTGGCTGATTTTGGACTAACAGAAGATTTATACAAAACTAAATACCTCAGTGTCGAGGTAAGTGATGAGAGACTGCCAATCAGATGGATGGCCCCTGAAAGCATCGAGAGCAACATCTTTAACGAGAAAACTGATGTTGTAAGTATTAACAGGCCTTGCAGAAATCTACATAATCATTTTACTTATATATTATTATAGTGGTCATATGGAGTGACATGTTGGGAGATATTCACATGTGGAGGAGTACCTTATGCTGGTATTCATCCTATGATTGTTCTAAGAGAGGTCGGATCTGGCAAGAGATTAGAAAGGCCCAGTAACCTTGCCTGCTATGATGAGATGTAAGACCACGCACTTACATTATAGTATAATTATGTGTATTCATTTCTTAGTTGGGATATGATGGAATCATGTTGGGCAGGACATCCTATTCAACGACCAAAGTTTGTCAGTCTCACAAAACTGTCCTCTGGGCTCCTGGAAAAACACTCAGACTATACGAAACTGACTCATGTAATAATATAGAAAGCTGACTCTTATGGTTAGCTATATACTTATAACAATGTATGCAGTTATTATCTGTGGAGTTGTAGCTACACAAGTGGAAATCATTTTCTTCAGACGGATAATAATTATAGAGATGGCTCGAAGCACCAAAAAGGAAGGAACAAGGGTTTGTTAAAACGCAAAGACCACAAAAGCTATACCATCCCTATATCTTTTCTAAGAAAATGGTATGTCAAGAATGCTTTGAAAATGAATAGCTAATGAGGTTAATTTTGGGCTACACGCAGGTCTCTTAGCGATAAGATACCTGCGGTTAGGTGGCTTAGGTGGCTTAGTTCTAACAGGAGACCCTCCAGTTTACAGTACGCGCAGACCGGGGGGTCCAGGAGCGACGATCACGAGCTGAGACTGCTCAGACCTCGCCCTGACTCGAACAGTTGCGATGCTGCTAATAACAGTGATTCTCAGTCATCGTCGACGAAGTCTTAGACAGTGCCCAGTGTGGAATCGGGAGGCCTCTCCCCTGCCGGGCTACCGTCGAAAAGTTGAGGCGCCGCCGCTAATAGTCAGTACTTACCAGCATCGACGCAATCGTGGATTGCGCCCGGTATCGGCTTGGGAGAACTCTCCACCCCGGTGCTTTCTTCAAAGAGCTGCTACAAACCAAGGTTGAAAGCGGACGAACTGCAGCCAACCGTACGGCTATCCATTTTCTTAACAACTAAGACGGCAGATTGGAGTGTCTTCGTGGTTCTGCAGCCCGCGTGGTCGGTTGGAATGACGCAATAGAAACCTCGGCTCCGCCTCGGTTATTGCGCATTCCAACCTCCCTATCCCTCTTCAAATGATTTTTCCACTTGTTTATTTAAATGTGTGTAGAGAGGTTGACCATCAAACCCGAAAGCTTTAGAACCACGAAGACACTCCAATCTGCCGTCTTACCTATACTTGATAATTATTATTTTGCTATGAGTCTATAATGACAAAGATATAGGGACGGTATCATGTAGCTTTGTGTGTCTTTGCGTTTTAACAAACCCTTTCGAGCCATCCCTATAGCTATCCCTCTTCAAATGATTTTTCCACTTGTTTATTTAAATGTGTGTAGAGAGGTTGACCATCAAACCCGAAACCGTGTGTATCATTGCTTGCGGATATAAACGGACGCTGAAGCAGATAGAGCGGTAACATACACACAGACACACAGCTATAGCTACAGAGAAACAGACACAACAGTAACCCTCGCGCATGCGCGCCGAGTCAATAAATGAGTATTACAAAAAATAATACTTGTAACTAAACAACAACACATTCTTCAATGTAGTCCATAGCTCCAACTCCACCCGATCTTTTCAGGTGATGGACTGGCTACTAAACAGTCGAACCTACCACTAGTCATAGAGCCAATCTCCACCCACTGTCCATCCACTAGCTGATGAATGGAGTCGACTGCTGACCCAGATCGCCTGCCACCAATGAGTACTAGCCGTCCACAGAGAGTGGCAGCTGTTGAGTACGTCTCTCGCTGCTAGATGAGGGAGAGGTTTCCATGATATGAGGTGTGGTATTGACTGTGGTGGGATTGGTTTGTCACTGGATGGTAGAGCTGCAAGACAACACGAGTAGCCGTCACCATCACATCCTATCACATGTACTATATCACCACATAATATTGTGGCTGAAGGGTATAGTCGAGAGATTGTGGTAAGTCTGTTAGTTTGTACCATCTTCTGCTCTTCCACTTTAAATAGTTCAACTGTAGCAGTCGAACTACCACCACCATCAAGCCCTCCAATCACAATGAGGTATTCACCATCAGATTTACTAACTACAGCAGTGCTACAGCAGTGTTCATTGGAGGGTATTTCTCAACCCATTTCCTCTGTTGTAGTGTGTATAGTTTGTATAAGATTCCTCCACAGCAGTTATATAGCTCCCTGTCAACAATGACTAGTCCAGAGTTTTGATATGGACATGAAGGAAGTTCCTCGCATTTATCAGTACTACATTCATATTGGTAGACTGAGTTGGAGCCAAGTGGGGTGAAGTATGCAAATTGACCATCAGTTGTTACAGATCCTCTCCTCATTCTAAATGGTGCTGTCTTCTTATGATGACACTGCACAGTGAGCTGAGGGGAGATCACATGACATGTAATGACATCATAATCATGAATGGCATCCATCACATGACTCACATAATATAATTATAAAAATCAAAATCCACAAAACGGGCAACATTAATTAATAGGCATGGCTTCAATTTCGATCGATCATCATTATCCCAATATAAATTTTTTCACTTTTACATATTTGTGACACATTAAAAGGCATCGCTAGCTCCTGTCATGATAGTGAAAGTGTGAACAAATATTTCATGTGCAAACTTTTCTTTGACTGGTGTGGAATGTGGTACAGCTGATGGTAGAAGACTATAGACTGGGTCTGGGAGGGTGGAGTAACAAATAGCAGTATTCACAGGCAGTGGATTTTTTTGGAGGCGCAGATGGCTCCAGGCACGGCCACCTCCTCCACGCTGCCGTAGGCTCCGGCGCCGATTCTGATGCCAGTGAGTCGCACGTTGGGGAGGACGAACGGCCGCAGCTCTGGATACTCGGCGAGAAGGCCTTCCGCGGCCATTTCTCGTGCTGTGGGTCACGACAGTCTGATCTTGCTGGTCTCTCAGTAGCCACGGTTCAAGATGAAGATGACGACCAGGGCCCCAGCTCTCTGCGCTGGGTCCGGGTGTGTGTGTGTGTGTGGGTCGCGCCCCAAAAATGTTATAACAACGTGCGCATGCGTGCGTCCTGTTAGTGGGAATGCTGATTGATACACAGAACGAAGATGAACCACCATTGTAAGTAACTTTGTATATGGACAACGCAAAAACCATATCCCCTCTGTTAAAAAAACTTCGAGCCTGCCGATGCACATTTCTCTGCTCCCACTTCCTCCCTCCCTTTCTTACCTTTCTTTCCCTCTCCCTTCTCCCAATCCCTCCCTCTCTCTAAGGTCATCCACCCAGCTCAGGTGCCAGTGGTTCAGGAAGCCTTCTCTCCCAGTGAGGAGAGGGTGGAGTGGGCCTCACGTCTCATTTCTTCCTTCAACCACCACCAACACTCTGGACAGGTCAGTCTGCTACACTACATGTAGTGTCCTGGGTGTCGTTGATTTGTTGCTTTTCACTTGTTTTGCCTTTCATACCTCACTTATGATTCATCTCTACTGCTGCCTTCGTGAGCTTACTGTATATACCAAGCCTTGATCCTGGATCACTTCCCTTCCCCAGCTATGTACACTCGCCCAACTTTCGCGACAAACAGGAGGGATGAGGAAGTTAAACTTCCTATACAAGTGACAGAATTACACTTCCTATGAGTGACTAATTGAAATTCCTTAGCATGCGCGACACTAGTGTATGTACCACACATATTGCTCCTAGTTTATAAGGCTATTGGCAATAAATCATGACTAGGTTGTCTCGCTCCCACTCACCAAATAACCCTTGTGTATTATATTATTTAACCCCTCTGTTCCACAGGGGGCATTTGTGTACGAAGGTCACATGATTGACAGACCGCTACTACTGCAGGCCCAGTCTCCATGGCAACGTCCTTAACCAATCTTCAATTCATTTTGTGTGCAGAAGTTATGGAAGAATATTATTGTAACAGCCAGCGCATAATAAGAATTCAACTTGTTATAATTATACTGTACAATGAAAATATACTTGTAACTAAACAACAACACATTCTTCAACACCGTACAGTGCTCCATATCCACTCACTATGATGATCTTGTCAGGTGATGGACTGGCTACTAAACAGTGGCTCCTACCACTATCCATAGAGCAAATCTCCACCCACTGTCCATCCACTAGCTGGTGAATGGAGTTGACTTTTGACCCAGATCGATTGCCACCAATGAGTACTAGCTGTCCCCAGAGAGTGGCAGCTGTTGAGCCTGTCAGTGGGAGAGGAGGGAGAGGTTTCCATGATATGAGGTGTGGTATTGACTTTGGTGGGATTGGTTTGTCACTGGATGGTAGAGCTGCAAGACAACACGAGAGTAGCCATCATCACCACCTCCTAACACATTCAACTCATCACCACATATTGTGGCTGAAGGGTAGTCGAGATTTTGTGGTAAGTCTGTTAGTTGGTACCATCTTTTGCCCTTCACCTGAAATAGTTCAACTTTAGCAGTACAAGTAACACCACCTCCAATCACAATGAGGTATTCACTATCAGATGTAGTAACTACAGCAGTGTAGGAATGTGCAGTGTTCATTGGAGTGTATTTCTCAACCCATTTCCTCTGTCGTAGTGTGTATAGTTTGTTAGTATAACGAGGTCCATCCCGTCCCCCCATAGCAGTTAGTTCCCTGTCAATAAAGACTAGTCCAGAGTTCTTATGTGGACATGAAGGAAGTTCCTCCCATTTCTCTGTACTACATTCATATTGGTAGACTGACTTGGAGTCACGTGGGGTGAAGTATGAAAATCGACCATCAGTTGTTGAAGATCCTCTGACCATTCCACATGGTGCTGTATTCTTACGATGACACTGCACAGTGAGCTGAGGGGAGATCAAAATTAATTTTTCACCTGTGACGCATCGCTGGCTCCTGTCAAGTGTGAACAAATATTTAATGTGCAAACCTTTCTTGGTTTAATATTGACTGGTGTGGAATTTGGTACAGCTGTTGGTAGAAGACTAGACTTGGTCTGTGAGGGTGGAGTAACAAATAGCAGTATTCACAGGCAGTGGATAAGAGATAATATCTAAGATTATTGGAAGTGTATACACAAGTCAGAAGGTGAATGATTACAGGTTGAGATATATACAGCTGTTGCTAGACAACCAGACTGAGTCTGAGAGGAATGTGTGGAGTAAACTATTCACAGACAGTAAGACTCACCTTTGTCCTCTGAGTGGCTCTGAGTCTCTCTGCTGGAGGGTCTTCTGGAAGTCAGCCACTAGAGCCTCACTTGATCGCAGCAGTTCCTCCTGCAGTCTGGAGAACCTCTAGTCACAAAACATGACACATCCTGCAGTTATCACTATTCACCTTCTGTCTCAGTTGGTGCTGAGTCTCAGCTAACTCTGCTTGAAGCTGCTGCTGTTCTCTCCTGATAGTCTCCTCTGCTCTTGTCAGCTCTGCTCCTTGTCTAGCTAACTCTTCCTCCTAAAATCAGAAACACAAAGTCATCACCTACTTAGGAACATGGCAAATTTACCTTCTGTCTCAGTTGGTGCTGAGTCTCAGCTAACTCTGCTTGAAGCTGCTGCCGTTCTCTCCAAGTTCAAGTTGCAGAGACCACAGCATTACGGCACACACACTCCCTCACCTGGTTCCTGGGCTGTGTCTGAGCAGCTTGCACCTCTTCCCATCCGCTGTCTCTGGCTCCAGCTCTGGCATCCTCCAACAGATGCAACACCTCACGAATATTCGGGCGTTTGTGAGGACCGGTGTGCAGGCATTGCTGGATCAGCCGAATGAGAGGGTGGTCCCCACAGAGCTGACTGCTGGCATGGAGTTGCTCGCTCACATGTCGCATGTACTCATCACGTCGCTGCAATTCACTGCAACCCATAACTACCCCAGTTTCTTTCATCGAGATAGGTTGCAGCAACGGGATCGCAGGGGAAGACTTCACCGATTGTGAAAATGGCAACTACTCCAGGAGAGAAGACATCGATACTGGCATCGTACTTTGAATTTTGGGCATTCGATTTAGCAGGAGCATCTTCTTTCCCTCACTTCCTTCTCCCAATCCTTCCCTCTCTCTAAGGTCATCCACCCAGCTAATGTGCCAGTTGTTCGGAAAGCCTTCTCTCCCAGTGAGGAGAGGGTGGATTGGGCCTAACGTCTCATTTCTTCCTTCAACCACCACCAACACTCTGGACCCGTGAGTCTGCTACACTACATCAGTGTCCTGGTTGTCGTTGATTTGTTTCTTTTCACTTGCTTTTGCCTTTCATACCTCACGTATGATTCATCTATACTGCTGCCTTCGTGACCTTGCTGTTGCTTCGTTTCCAGGTCTCGGATACTTGACAACTTGCCTCACCCAGGCACAATAATTTCTAGTACCCATACCCGATCACTCTCCAAACTTTGCCAACAAATAAGGGAATAAACAAGTTAAACTTCCTGCGAGTGACTAATTACATACGTGATGTTAATTTACGTACACAAGAATATTGCTCCAGGATAATGTCTCTAGTGCATTAAGGCCTGGGTGCATAAAAATCATGGAAAATTTCAGATTTTTGTTTGTTTTGAGAGTGTCACATTACCTTTTACTTTCAAACTTGGTAACGTGATAAAACTCATAGGTCTTAACTCCCTTAACAAATTGTGACCACGCCCACATTATTTGTTTGTTTGTTTACATGTAATTCGTATATGCGTTTAGGCGGATTGCTTACACTTCGAATTAAGAATTCATCTTGAGCTCAGAGAAACAAGTACATACTAAAGTAAATCTTTATCCAACGGGGAAATGAAAAAAACTAATAACGCGTCGATAACGAACTAAAATATCGAAACCGCGCCCAGTTTTACGATAAAAACGGGCCCTGCATCTAAAACTGTCAAGTTGCTCACCTTCCCCGTTGGATAAACAGTCAGAGGACTTTGCGTTTGTCTTTCTTAACTAAAAAAGTAGCTATAGACTAGGCGGAACCCTTCCGCCTAAGCGAAAACAGTTGTGAAAAACTTACTACCCGTCCGCGTTCCGCGCATGCGCATATTCGTAAAATGACGTCCGTACATGGCGTTATTCCGTATATTTTCCGTGAAACGTTACTACGGGGGCGTGGTTACGTGATTCCGTCCAGCTTCCGGTTTGCTGCTCGCGGACAGGCCTTAACGCACCAGAGGTGCTCGGCACCATTCAAAACTACTAGGTTGTCTCGCTCCCACTCACCAATAGACCCTTGTGAATTATATTGTTTAACCCCTCTGTTCCACAGGGGGCATTTGTGTACGAAGGTCACATGATTGACAGACTGTTATATACTATTGCAGGCACAGTTAAAAACTAGGGGGGCTTCAGCCCCCCACAGCGCCTATGACCTTGTTATGCCAACATCTGCAACCGAGATTGTATTAAAATAGACAAGCAGACCACCTCCCTCACAAAGGAGACTAAGGCCCCCTTCCACCATTATACCAGGCTCTATAGTCAGACTATGACATTCCACCCCACACCACGTTCCATCACCCATTAGCTACCTGTTGTCTCACTTACTCTAACAACTATGGAGGACCTCAGAGGCAGGGTAACAATGAGAATACTCAGCCTTCTAATCGGCTTTGTCAGACATCTCAGCCGATTTGAAGGCGGAGTACTCCCATTGCTACTTGTGGAGGCGTAGCGATAGGATACAAGCAAATAAATTCTTCGAATTAAGAATATTATAGGGATGCCATAAAAAGCAAGGAGACAAGACAGGGATGACCTAGTGCATGTGATGCAGTATTAGATCCCGGTGATTGGAAATCGCGCAATTTCATTGGTCCAAACGCGGGATCTATTTTCCGTAGATCCCGCTGCCCCGGACGACGGGATCTATTGGGGAGCGAGCGTGAAGACGCGATAGGTAAGAGACTCGAGCGAGGTTTCAGCTACCAGCGGCGAGCCAGAAACGGTAGGAGAAAGCTACAGCACTCCCTAGCTCGTCGTCCGCCGCGCTTCGCGGAAAAGGGCCCCGCCCACTCTACGCGCACGTATGTTCGAGGATTGGCTCGCGGCGAGCATGAGTTCCTTCTCGGAGTCTTCCTGGTCTAAACAAGATAGTATCTCGTCGCTGAACAGCTCGCCTGGCGTGGCCATATCTTCGCAAAACAGTTTGAATGGATCTAAACCGGTTAGACGCGTCGCCACGGTAACTACGCGTGGTAGAGTGCCTCGGGCTCCCTAGTAGCGCCCTCGCTGCGCTCGGGACGCCGACAGCTCGGGAGCCCTCGGCACTCTACCACGCGTAGTCACCTCGGCTCCGCATCTAAATATAGGTTAGATGCGGAGCCGAGGTGACTACGCGTGGTAGAGTGCCGAGGGCTCCCGAGCTGTTGGCGTCCCGAGCGCAGCGAGGGCGCTACTAGGGAGCCCGAGGCACTCTACCACGCGTAGTTACCGTGGCGACGCGTCTAACCGGTTTAGATCCATTGAAACTGTTTACGAAGATATGGCCGCGCCAGGCGAGCTGTTACTATCTTGTCTAGACCAGGAAGACTCCGAGAAGGAACTCGACATACTCATACTTGCCGCGAGCCAATCCTCGAACGCTCTGGCAGATACGTGCGCGTAGAGTGGGCGGAGCCCTTTTCCGCGAAGCGCGGCGGACGACGAGGGAATGCTGTAGCTTTCGCCTACCGTTTCTGGCTCGCCGCTGGTAGCTGAAACCTCGCTCGAGTCTCTCTTCACGCTCGCTCCCCAATAGATCCCGTCGTCCGGGGCAGCGGGATCTACGGAAAATAGATCCCGCGTTTGGACCAATGAAATTGCGCGATTTCAAATCACCGGGATCTAACCTATATGTAGCAATGGACAATGGCTACATACTTTGAACTGACATCGCTTGCTCGTGTAAAATATCTTCCACACAAGCCCTATATATTATGGTTGCAAAGTATGAGTGTGCTCCCTTGTATGATGCACAGCTATGATTTATTTTATAAGCACATTAGACAGGTAATACTATCTGCTCGGTTTTCAGTTGTGACTGCATTGTGTGAAGTCTAAGACTTCTACACATTTGCTCAACTAACCAGTTTTATATACAATGCTGAGTTCTTGGCCATCTACATACAGAATCCTTTCACCATTGTCCTCGCACTTCACTAAACAAACAGTAAAGGTGGCGACAATTATAGGGCTTGTGTGGAGGAAATTTTACAGGAGCAAGCGATGTCAGTTCAAAGTATGTAGCCATCATCCATTGTACAACTGCATCACGTTCACTAGGTCATCCCTGTCTTGTCTCCTTGCTTTTTTATGACATCCCTATATTCCACACTTTTTTATTTCTAAGAATTTTATTTACTTGTCTCCTTTACTTTTTTTACTGCATTCACATGCATGGTGTGCAATAAAAAGTTGGGCATAAGCCCATAAAAAAGTAACATTAGTGGCTTTAGCTATTGCCTCGATGTTTTGTCGTCATTCACATTACATCAGTGCACCAACTTTCATTGTTAGAGGACCCATCATAAGCAAGTTATAGGCACTGACACCATTTATAAGTCTTTTTTTGTCTCAGGCTGTTTGTTGTTGTTTAAAACCTTGTAATTTCTGTTTCGATGAACGACTCAGTGTACCATTGTTAGAGGACCAACCATATAGGGTGAGGCTCGGGGTGAGGGGGAGGAGCCTCAGGGATTGAAGATCTAGGAGGGTCGACGCGTCTCCCCCGACCCGCTCTAGTTCACACAAAAGATTATGGCTGAGTTTATTCGAGGTCATCCCGAGTTGCAGCCATTCGTGCTCTCCAATGTACGCCTGACTGGTACCACAATCGGTGCAGGAGCCTACGGCAGCGTGGAGGAGGTCGCCGTGCCTGGAGCCATCTGCGCCGCTAAAAAGATCCACGACTTCTTCCTGGACGCTGCCCAAGTTACATCTGCTGCTGTCCAGAAGGCTACGACGCAATTCGTGGCGGAATGTCAGCTGATGAGCACTCTCCGCCACCCGAACGTCGTCCAGTTTCTGGGCTTGTGTTTCATGCCCGGCTCGCGCCTGCCAGCCATCGTCATGGAGCGACTACTGACGAGCCTTCACGACTTGCTGGACCCAGAAACTTACCCTCCACCCCCGCCCGATGCGCCAAAGCCCTTCTTCCCGCTGAACCTGAAGTGTTCGGTTCTTCACAACGTGGCGAGCGGTATAACCTACCTCCACGAGCGATCGCCGCCCATCATACACCGCGACTTGTCGGCCAGAAACGTTCTCCTAAACTCGGGGATGGTGGCCAAGATAGCGGACCTGGGAGTGGCTCGGATCGTGCCTCGAATGAGAATTGCAGCCACCATGACAAAGGCACCTGGTGCAGGCGTCTACATGCCTCCAGAGGCTCTGGAAGACCGACCTCAAGATGAAGAAGTATCGAAAGCAAAATATGGTGCAAGCATCGATATTTTCTCGTTTGGAGTCGTGGCTATTTTCACACTCTCGCAGACCTTCCCTAGCAGTTTACTGCCTACTGCCTATCGCGAGCGTGGCCGTTTGCTTGCTAGAACTGAGCTTGAGCGACGAGAGAGGTACACGAGGATGATCTACAGTCAGCTACGCGAGAAGCATCCTCTCCTCCAGATGATTGAGGGGTGTCTGGACTTCCCTGAAGACCGGCCGAGCATTCGCGAGGTGCTGCGTTTGTTGGAGGAGGCCAGAGCTGAAGTGAGAGACGAGCAGACAGACATGAACAAACTGGAGCTGTTGCAAGCTCTTCAGACACAACGCGGGAACCAGGTGAGAGGGTCTGTGTATAGTGAGGGTGTGTTGAAAATTGGCTTGTGTTTGTACGTAGCAGAATGTTGAGCTATTGGGACAGCTGAGGAGAGCGGAAACTGAGTTAGCCGAGGCCCAGGGACAACTGAGACAAAAGGTGAATCACATATAAGCATGTTTGTCAACAAAAGTCCAACATTCTCTGACTATAGGAGGAACAACTGCAGTCTGGCGAGAGAGAGCATTTTGAAGAAATGATTTTTCCACTTGTATATCTGTGGCGGGAACAGTGTAGATACACCAATGGAAAATGTGCCCATAGTAGTTTGCAAAAAAATAGGGCTGTCATCTTCTCTGTTTTCAGCTGTTTCATGTGTACCTTAACACGGCATCACACCAGCCTTTTCTGAATTAGTAGGTGCAAAATGCACAAATGTATATAGGTAGTCTGTTGCATGCTAAAGTTAAAGTGCCAATTACATTCCATTTTGTGTGTGTGTGTGTGTGTGTGTGTGGTGAGTAGGCCATACTCACTGTAATGACAATTGACTGTTGGTTTGATATTACAAGAGCCAACTGTAGTTGCATATCAGATGACAAACTGCATTCCTGAGATGTGAATGTATACTTTAGCTGAGTGTGCAGTGGGGCCACAAGAAGAGGGCACCATGTGACATGTCTAGGGGCTCTGCGACAACCGACGGCCGGTTTGCCTATTTTACACCGTCTGGTTCTGCCTCGGTCTACCGATACGAGTGGGATTCGGAGAAATGGAGCCAACTTCCTTCGTGTCCTTCTCTTGACTCTGGTTTAGTTATCATTGACCGGGAGCTGACTGCTGTGGGGGGATATGCTGTAACTGATTCCACTTGGCCGAGAATGGTTTCTACTGACAAACTGCACACACTACGACTGTGGAGATGGGTTGAAAAACATCCTCCAATGAACACTGCACACATCTCTCCTGCTGTAGTTAGTACACCCGAATACCTCATTGTGATTGGGGGAGGCAGCCATACGATCCATTCATTTCAACCATCTGAATGGATTTGTACAGTTGAGCTTTACCATTTGAAGACGCGAAGCTGGTACTGTCTGACAAGTTTACCACAGCCTCTCACCCTCCCTTCAGCCACGATATGCGGTGACCAGTTGAATGTGATAGGAGATTACACCGAGGGCTACACGTGCTCTCTCCAAGCCCTACCGCACGGTGGCAAACCGATCCCATCGTCTCTCGCCCTCTCCTGGAAACCTCTCCCTCCTCTCTGTGGACAGCTTGTCATCTTTCGAGGCGGCTCTTCAGTCAACTCAATTCACCAGCTTGTGGGACAGACAGTGGGTGGAGATTAGCTCTATCGGTTATAGTAGGTTGGGTTGCTTAGTGGCCAACCGATCCCCGGAGGAAGTTGTCATAGTTGGTGGGTGTGGTGTCGTGAATGGCAGACTGTAAATACCGTTGAGAAATGTATCATCACAAAATATTTTTTCACCTGTCAATCACTTCTGTAACCGGCCTATTGATGTATGACGATATCATCTTGTATATACCTTGTTGTCTGTATTTTTTATATTCTCTATAATTATGTAATGATATCCGATTCTTATACAATGCGCAGGCACGAACGTCACATGTAGCAGCTGAAAGAAAGATCACGTTGAATGATCACGCATGAAATCCACAAAAATGTTTTATGAAAGCTCAATAATTATTATTATAGGCCGGGTAATGCGGTGCTGCGAACTCCGCCCACACAGCTTTTTCTGGATCTGGGGTTTTACATGTTCAGTCAGCATTGAAACTCATGGAGTGATGTCTTTTCAAACAGGTCCAAGCTTGTCGCTCTCAAAAAGAATTCTTTAATTAGTGATGACGGCCTAGTTGTGTGAATCAATCAGGTTGAAAAACAGAGCTAAGAACTGAAGTGCAAACCCTCGGCGCACTGTGACGCGCACGCGTACTAATAATAATACTCAGGTGGCTGCCATAGCACTAGAGCCATAGACCACGCACCCAGAGCAATGGGTGGAACCGTTAACAAACGAACATACACCATATGAACATGCGGTGTCTGTCTCACCTCCCAGGCACCTCAACTCACCCCTTCCACCAGTGACACCCTGCAGCTCCCCAGACGCAATCTAATGCGCGGTATACCACAAATTGATGGGCTGGGTTTAGTTACTCGTGGTCGTCTCTTGCCAGCTCGCGCAGAGTCTGACGCGGGCTAGCTACACTACTAGATAGTATGTGAGAGGCGATACACGCCCTGCGTTGCATCTCCTGGTGCTCTGCGTTGCATCTTCTGGTGCCTCCGAGGTGTGTGTCCGTTGTGTACTTTGCACATTTTTGGGGACAATCATGATACAATGTCTCCATCGAAAAACACCCCCCTTGAACAACAATAGACTTAGGGTGCTATAAGGTGATGATGAAATGAACTATAATTATGTGAAAGTGATCACCAAAGTTAATGCAAGTCTACTTGGTGTTGTGTTGTTTGATGTGTGCCTTCAACTTGGGAAAGTTGGACTGTTCTTCCCCACACACATGGCATCTCAGTGGCATCTTTAGCAGGGAGTCACACTTGGCCTTGTCAAACAGGTAGGCCTGTGCTATTGGCCTTGGCGCGCATGCGCATCGAGCGTTACGGACGACGTACCCTGGCCATAAGTAACAGCAGTGACCACCCCTTGACTATACCAGTGGAAATGCTTGGCATTCCTTAGGCGAGCGGAGCGAGCCGTAAGCGCAAGTATAATTGGCGAGCGGGAGCGAGCTAACCTAGTGGTTCAAACGGCGCGATTTTTCTATTTATTGGCGAGCGTAAGCGAGCTAACCTAGTGGTCCGAACGGCGCGATTTTTCTATATTTTATCTACGACCGTACGTCGTCCAACTACGCATGCTCCAGGATTACGCGCTTCTTTTTATCCGAAAGGATTTCAAAATTTCACATGCTGCCTGCCTGATGATGTCGTGCGTATACATGTGCATATAGTCCGGGGAAGATGCCCTTCGTCGTCGAAGAGAGTGGGACAGAGAACATCGTGCCCGTGAGACTCATGAGCAGAGAGGCTCGTTTGTATCAGCGTCGCTTTCGTGATAGGGAACGCGCAAATTTTTACACGCTGCCTATAGCTGTCATATCGTATAGCCAGCCAAACAACTCTCGTCTATTTGCTGGCATTCGTCGATACCTGACCGCGGCTGTCTATACCTCCTTCCAATCTTCGTGATACTAAGGTTCAAGTTGTAGGATGGCTCGTGCAGATAGAGTCATTGTGTGCTCGCTCCCGCTCGCCATGCATTCGCCTACTAGTTTATATATACTAGTAGGCGAATGCATGGCATTTTTGGCGAGCGGGAGCGAGCACACAATGACTGTATCTGCATTAGCCATCCTAGCCTATTTACAACTTGAACCTTAGAACCACGAAGATTGGAAAGAGGTATAATTATACAGCCTCGGTCAGGTATTGAAGAGCGCAGCGAATATATAGACGAGAGTTCTTTCGCTGAGATTTCCCATCGATACGACAGCTAGGCAGCGTGTAAAGAATATGCGCGTTCCCTGCTCAGGAGTCTCACTGACACGATGTTCTCTTTCCCTCTCTCTTCGACGACGAATGGCATCCTGATGCGAGAGTACGGAGCTACACACACATCAGGCAGCATGTGAAATTTTGAAATCCTTTCGGATAAAAAGAAGCGCGGAATCCTGGAGCATGCGCACTTACACGACGTACGCGGTCGATCGGTCGTATACAAAAAATAAATATATAATTATATGAGGAAAATTCCGCGCCATTCGTACCACTAGGTTAGCTCGCTCCCGCTCGGCAATTATATATACGACGACCGACCGTACGTAGTGTAAGTGCGCATGCGCGGCTTCGTTACGCGTTTCTTTTTATCCGAAATCATTTCCAATTTTTTTAAATGTGCTACCTGCGCATGCGTCAGGATAACGCTCTACTACACGCTGCTATGATGGCTCGTGCAGATACAGTCATTGTGTGCTCGCTCCCGCTCGCCAAAAATGCCATGCATTCGCCTACTAGTGCAATTACTAGTGATAATGACCCTCGGCGAACTGCGCATGCGCTGTACCGCTAATGTACGGACCCGCAGTCTCCCGCTAGTAGCTGGCGGAGAGTCTGACACGGGCTAGCTACGGTAGTAGATAGTATGCGGGAGTCGATACACGCCCTTCGCTGTGGCTTCTTGTGCCTCCAAAGTTCACAGAGCAAGCGGATCAAGTCGGGGTGATCCGCGTTGATCGCGTCCAATATACGCATGCGCACCGCTTATTGATGGGTTGGGCCACGGAACACGATCCGCGACGGTGCCAGTTTGTCGCTCTCGAACGCAGTCGTTTCAGGAAAAACCGTTCGATTAAACTGGTTCTTATTACCCGTTTATAACATCGTATCGTTTGTGGGACGAATAAACCATCGAGAAGTGAGTTGGAGCATGGACAGACAGACTGACAAACCCAACTACCGTAACCCTCGCTGCGCATGCTACGTACCCACAGGTAAAATGTTTCAGCTAGTAACAGAAGTTTTTATTGATGTTGCTTATCATAATTATTATGTTGAAACTACCAGAAAAAAGGTAGCTCGGAACGGTAATGTGTAGTCCGACGTTGTCTTGCCCGCTCTCCATCTCTAAATCGTCACTGAAAAAAGGAGCCTCTCTGTCGTGAGGACTTTCGACGGCCGGGCATTCTGTCTGTCTACCTCTTTGAACAGAAGCAGTGTCGTTGCCTTGCCCGCTCTCGATCTCGTAAACGTCACTGAAAAAGACGAGCCTCTCGGCCGTGAGGACTTTCGACGGCCGGGCGTTCTGTCTCTTTGAACAGAAGCAGTGTCGTTGCCTTGCCCGCTCTCGGTCTCGTAATCGTCACTGAAAAAGGCGAGCCTCTCGGTCGTGAGGACTTTCGACGGCCGGGCGTTCTGTCTCTACCTCTGTGAACGAATATCGGGCCCCGCCCAATATTAGTTGAAGCGCGTAATATCTGCGCATACGCATAACTACGACGGACGGTGCGTCGTATATAATTAAAATTCCACCCGAAGAAACCACTAGGGGGGCTCGCTCCGCTCGCCCAATTATCTTTTGCTGCGCATGGGCGTTAGTTCTATCAGTGCTTATTTATAAGGTCTACAGTACGAAGAAAACTGCAGTTGAGTGCTTTTGTATTAGCTACCTGCTCCGTTTTTGAAGTACAAATGGCGGTAAAAATGCACCGTCTCATGCTTCATGCCAGTTTTTGTCTTCTTTTTGGTAAAACACGATGGTTATGCAAGTTCGTACCATTCTGAATATTTTATAGTTACAGCAAACGCTGAAGACTGCAGTACAGAAGGAAATGTGAGGTTAGTTTCAGCTGATGGCGTTGCCGAAAATGAAGGCAGGGTTGAAGTCTGCGTAAACGGAGTGTGGGGCACTGTATGCGACGATCGCTGGGGTGCATCTGACGCCCGTGTTGTATGCCATCAGTTGGGACTAGTGGCTGATTGTGAGTGCGAGTGCGGTACGATAATAATTATATTTAATTATAGCTGAACCTCTATTTCTACTAGATGCTGATGCCATATATCGCTACAATCCTGGGTCTGGCCCGATTCATTTTTCTGGATTTCATTGTTTTGGTAACGAGAACCGCCTTTTTGACTGTGCCATTGAGCAAAATTCCAAGAATGTGACACTTTGTGGGCACAATCAGGACGCTGGAGTAAGGTGTCCTAGAGGTATGATTTTAGATGGGGTTTCCGTGTTAGAGTTATTAGTTTGGACATGATATTTTCCGGAGTATGGACACTTCAGTACGTTGCGCATGCATAAGTTTCTGAACTAGGTAAGCCGGTAACATAAATCTTGTCCATTCACTAAACACTGTTCGGACTGATGCTAAGTAGCTAATAATTGATTAACAGCAACAATAGGTTGTAAAGACAAAACATTCGGGCATGGGGCAACCATTCTTTGAATCTTCGTCAAGATTGAGAGTGCAGCTGGACTCCACATTTCGAAGCTCTCTTCCACACCAAATCCCAACTGACCCAGAAGTGTTTTTTCCGCGGGTTTGGTTCAATGATGTATCAAAATAATGTGACCTGCTACGGGAAAAGGGCCCATTTGATGCGGAGAATTTTTTTGTGTCGAAATGTAAGAGAAGATTCGCTCTACATGGTGCTATAAGCGCTTCAAAAATAGCACATGGCAAGATATAGATGGAAATGCACGAGAACGCATTCCGCGTCTATAATTATCATTAATATTTTTTGCGCAACAATGTAGGTAAGTATGCGTATATTTTGTTCCTATCGAGTTTTTAAAAAGCCAAGAGTATATAAACCCAGCGCGCTATTTTTTACTCCTACCGCACAATTACAACTCCGCGTCAAATGGGCCCTTTTCCTGTAGCGGGTCACACTTTTTTACCCTCGTCCAAGCGCCAGACCCCTATATAAGCATCGTCTTAGAAATCACATATTTGTGCTTCTTAAGCTCTAAACATAATATAAAAAATTTCATGCTTTAACACTCTCTAAAGCAGATGCTTATATTAGTTCCTTGCAGAGATAATGACGTTCGACTCAATGGTGGTAACGTAGTCCAGGTGTGTTTCAATCAGCAGTGGGGCCTTGTGTGTGAGCATTTATACAGCTGGTCTTCAATTGATGCTGGAGTTGTGTGTGATCAAGTTGGAATTCATTCTCAACGTTAGTTTAAATCCTGTTGTTGTATTGTTACAGATCATACCTCTTCATAATTCTAGTTCCCCGTGCTGCTCGTAGACCAAGACAGCCATATGATGCCTCTGTCGTACTAAGCGGAGTTCGTTGTACTGGATCAGAAACAAGACTCACTAATTGCAGTGTTATGCAAAGAGATGACTTTGATGCATGCGAATATGTTGCTGTTGCTCAGTGTGAAGGTATAGCCACATAGCTAACAAAACAACCTGTTTAAACAAAGGCCATATTTTGTATAAAATGCGCACTTAGCAAGGATATATTGCCTCTCTAGCAACAACAGTTGTCACAAGTGTTGAAAAGACAACCACTAGCATGGTTTCTTTAAAGAAAAATAAATAGACACTATACCTTAAGATTGGTGTCTGTCATCACTAGCTATAACTGCAAAAACACCCCTGTGAATAAACACCTATATAATACTTGTAGTGTTTTTACATGTTAGAAACAAAAATTGCAGTGAAATATATGTTGCACAGTGGTGCCAATTTTGTGCCAATACACATATCTAGTGCTTAATTCTTTATGGGGAAGAAATTGCTTTTCTGCTGTGATGCCAAATTGCGACAAAAGTGTAAAGCATTATGTGAGAAACGATTAAAATCAGATGTTCTCCCGCTGTTGAATATGCACTCTCTGGTGGAATATTAGTCTTAGTCTAGAGGAAGGAGATTGGGTACATGCATGAAGGTACTTCCACATGAATAGTGGCATGAAGAAAATTTAATGATGGCTTTGTGATTGAGTAGCTAAATGTGTGTCAACTCTACTCAGTATATTATACCAAGAAGTAGGTGGTTGAATAAAGAAACAAAAGATGAAGGCATGAACATTCCTCCAAGCAGATTTTGCATGGGGTTTAGCTGAGAGTCTTTTTGGCATAAGTATAGCATTATTAACCCTCGGCGCGCATGCGCAGCGAGGGTTACGGTAGTTGCCTCGTAAGTGTGTCTGTCAGTCTGTCATTCTGTCATTAACCCTCGGCGCGCATGCGCAGCGAGGGTTACAGTACTTGGGTCTGTCTGTCTGTCTGTCTGTTTGTCTGTTACTCTCTATCTCACTCCTCGAACGTCTGTTCGTCCCAGAAACGATACCATCTACCCAACGGGCGACGAAGGTCAGAAAATAAAGGCGGTTTTCTCTGAACATGCTCCGTTGCAAAGCTAGAGCACGAAAAAGCCAATATGCAAATACGCAACGGACGGGATGGCTTACCGCGGTCTGATCGATCCGCGTGCTCTGCGACCTCGGAGGCACCAGAAGATGCAACGCAGGGCGTGTATCGCCTCTCGCATGCTGTATGGTAGTGTATAGTTAGCCCGCGTCAGACTCTGCGCGAGATGGGCAGAACTAAACCCAGCCCATCAATTAGTGATACAGCGCATGCGTTTACTCACGCGTGCGCGTCACAATGCGCCGAGGGTTTGCACTTCAGTGCTTTTCATTCTGTCTGTTACCACGTTTTCTGCCACCGCGCGCACGAAATCAGGTAAATAGCGATATGATCGGGTTCAGTGCTACACTGGGTTGATTTTAAAAAAGGCGATTTTCGTAAAACTACTGCGTTCTAAAGTTATGGCGTGAAAACCAAGTGAACAAGCCAATATGGTAATTAGCACAGGCTTACCTCGATTGCGTCCGCGCGCTCTGTGTATCTTGAAGGCACAAGAAGTCACAACGAAGGGCATGCATCGACTCCCGCATGCAATCTACTACTGTAGCTAGCCCGTGCCAGACTCTCCGCGAGCTACTAGCGCGATACAACGAGTAAAGAAAAGAAAAGCCCAGCCCATCAATTAGTGGTACCGCGCATGCGCAGTTCGCCGAGGGTTTGCACTTTAGTGCTTTTCATTGTGAGGGTATTGCAGTTGTTTTCACAAGATTGGTTCACGTTAGTAAGGGATACCCCCGAGTACATGTATTAATGGAACTGGAAGGCTAAACTGACTCCATCCCGTGTGTACACAATGTGCACTTTTTTCTGCGCAGGTTATGGGCTAGAAACATTGTAGGGACAACAATGTTTGTTTAGACACCTTGCTATATGAATTTAATATTTAACAAGAAGACAGCATGCTCTTTGAAAAAAATTCAGTGAACTACAGAAATTGGTTTAAAATGTATGTTTAAAATTCCATACGGGACATGTTGCGCATGCTCTTCACCATGCATTTAGGCGTGGGTTGCCAAACTCTTGCACTGTTATATGAAATATTTTGCACCCTACGAAAACCTTTCGTTGTACGTTACTTAACTACTTTTCTCATGCACATGTGCTAACTTCTTTCAGATGCTTTTAGTTTTTGCCAATAAGCATTCCTCTGTCATTATAATCTATTTTGTTACAGTCAAGGAGTCATGTGAAGTGCCAAATTCGATTCGACTGACAACCACCTGGTTTAGAAACAGGACAATAGGACGATTAGAAATGTGCTCAGGTAACGTTTGGGGAACGGTATGTGGCAATGGAGCAGCTAGAGCAATTGCAGTGGTTGCTTGCAGAGAGTTGAATCATGCCGCTAATGGTGAGTTGGTGTTAAGAAATGCCAGATGTAAAATGTTTCTTTAGGAACTCTGTTTTTGGAAAGAATACTGAGCTTCGTACCTCCTTTAATTCCAATTACTCGCACCAACATGGTTTGCTCCGGAAATGAGACAAACTTAGCTAATTGCTCTTTTGATGGAGTGTATGGAGATGCAAACTGTCAACACAGAGATGACCTCTTCATTACTTGCATGGGTCAGTGATTGTTGACTTGTGTACTATTAGTTTCATGCATGCCATTCAACTTTTTAGCACGGCAATGCACTGAAAACAACATTAGGTTGCGTGGTGGCCATGAAAATTATTATGGGAGAGTGGAAATATGCTTGCATGGACTGTGGGGCACAGTGTGTGGTGATAGGTGGGATTCAAGAGAAGCTGCTGTTGTCTGCCGACAACTTCACCTTTATGGATGTAAGTGTGAGATGTATAAGGGACGATCATTAGTTGCTTTTGTCATACCTTCTATTCAGCTTCATATACGTTAAAAAGTTTTCCTAATCCCGATGGACTACCAATTCATCTCGATAATGTCAATTGTCAAGGCAATGAGAGTATGCTTAATGAATGCAGTCACCCTGGAATTGGAAATGAAAACTGTGCGGAAGGTTATGAAGAAGCCGGGGTTATATGTACTGGTAAGCTGTGTGTTAACCGTAATAAAGGTACGCATTAGATACGTATTATATACTAGTAGGCGAATGCATGGCATTTTTGGCGAGCGGAAGCGCGCTTACAATTGGGGTCTAATCGTATGAGTCACTCTTGTGTGTGCACAAAACAGTGAGATACATTGCACAGGACCAAGTAGGCCGAAACGACCCGAGCGCAGTAGACAATTCGAGTCGAGTCAAAAACAGTCAGACGACAGCGCGAATCAGGCATAATCCGGCAATCTGATTGGTCTTGCAGGAATAGGGAACAAGTGGCAATGTAGAAAAATCTCTCGCTGGACTGTGCAGCAATACTCGATAGCTTCGGAGGTGTTGCGCTTCCCCTGGTTCCGCTCGATTCAGGCAGCATTATGAAAATGTTGAAATCCCTTTCGGATAAAAAGAAGCGCGTAATGCTGGAGCATGCGCAGTTGGACGACGTACGGTGACATAATTATATATATAAAATATATATAATAATTATATATAGAAAAATCGCGCCGTTCGGACCACTAGGTTAGCTCGCTTCCGCTCGCCAATTACCTAGACAACCTGGAATTTTGAGGTATTCATGAGAAATCTACAGAGCAAATAGCTTCCCTTTAAACATTAATATTCACAGCTAATCAATATCTGTTGATATCTTTCATGTGCTCACAGTCCTTTTGCTTGACTTAGAGCTTGTTAGTGCTGTTACCACACTTTCGTTTGTGCATTACTAGACCAATTTGCTATGTTCCTTCTTCCTTTTCAAAGATGTAATGTGTGAAGATGGAGCTGTTCATTTAGTTGGCGGATCTGATATCTCAAGAGGGAGAGTGGAGTTTTGCTATCGTGGGAAGTGGTACACTGTGTGTGCAAGTACCTGGCGTGATTCAGGCTATGAAGCAAGAGTTGTTTGTAAGACACTTGACTACAATGTGTTTCGTTATGGTAAGGGCATATGCATCTTGGGAGAATCCTAGCTAACTGAAAATTTACATTGTCTTTACCAGGAGAATTCATTTCTAATTTTGGCAGAGGATTTAGCCCTATTCTACCGTATCAAATTAAATGTGGCGTGGATGATCTTTCATTGAAACAGTGTACAAAAACGGGGTTTGATACAAGTGAATGTGAACATGTTGCTGGAGTCATATGTGGAGGTGCATTCAGAGTGCAATAAATTCCCTCTATGCACTGAATTCTTCCTCTCTGCAGCTGATTGTCAGAGTTCTGGTATAACAGATTGTACCGTGTGTGGGGATCGTGTTGGTTGCCGCACCCAATACAACTGTAACTGCCACTCAAGATGCTATGAATTTGGAGACTGTTGTCCAGATGTGTCTACTTTAAAAAACTGTGTTGGTGAGTGCAAAATTTGCGCCATTAACTGGTTATGGTATTCAGTTCCTCAGGTGATCCTTTTTAATAATAATATTATGGAAAATGGGCATAAACTGGGCAAAAAGCGATAGGTTCCTTTATAGCACTTGATCTTAAAACTGGTGATTTTAAAGTAATGTACTGCATTCAAAGGTTATGTAATGAAACCCAAGTGAACAAGCCAATATTTCCGAAATAGCACTGGCTTACCCCATAACACATTTCGCCTGGTTTGTGTATAATATAGGCTGTATATACCACATTATTATGACTAAAACTTCCATTTCCCTGCCAAGTATACTATAATTATGCAACGGGAGGGTGATATTAATGTTCACTACTAGCCCATGGCACCAGCACCAATAAACAGCCTTACCATTATAAATAAAAGAAGGAAAGGTGTATGATAGGCCCGGAACGTATAACATATTCGTTTTGTTGATGATGCTGATGCAAATTTCTACATAGGTTTCTGTTGTGATTATGCCCAGCCCACACTAAAATTTTGTAACTATATATATTTTAGAAAACAAAATTCAAGTAAATTAAAAATCCTGCGAATTTAAAAAAGAGGCATATAGGGATGATATATAGCTAAACAAAAGGAGACAAGATAGGTATATAATATAATGGGATACATGAAGCATGGTTAATGGACAGATATGAGCACGCTGGCACACTTGATCCCATCACACAATCCCATTGTTGCCTAGGTAACCTTCACCATTGCAATAGTCAAAAATTACAGCTTGAAAAACCAAAAAAGACATGATGCTACTGAGTAACCAAGAGTACATGAGTAGCACACCAGGCAATGACATAATAGGGATTGTGCGATGAATCTGGGGTGTCAGCATGCTCAAATCTGTTTGTTAACCATGCTTTCGTGTATCCCACCCCTATCTTGTCTCCCTCCTCTTTTTATACCATCCCTATTGGAATTTGCAGGATATTTAATTTACTTGTTATTACCGTGCTTCGTGATGTATTTCATGGGGCTATTTGTTGTTGTTTACAAACAAAAAGGTATGACCAGTCTCTTCAAGTGACGGATATCTACATTACAAAATTTCATTACTGTGTATTGTTATTGTGTTATTGTATATTGTGTTGAATTTGAAGAAGAAGAAAAGGAGAAGATGAACAAAACTCCCTATCATAACCCCATACGTCTAGGTTCCATGCCCATCCGTATATACTAAGTACTACTGTACTTAGTGATTCACCCATCACATTCCCTCTGACTCCCCATACAACACTTGACTATCAGTCCTATTGTAGTATTTTTATCGTAATTATACAGTGAAGGAGTGTGAGTCAGGGGAAATTCGTCTAGTTGGAGGATTAACCAACTCTGTTGGGAGATTGGAGCTCTGTGCTAATGGAATATGGGGTAGAGTTTGTAATAGGCTCCAGTACTGGGGACCTGTTAATGCTAAGGTTGTGTGCAGACAACTGGGATTTTCTGAAGTTGGTAAGATTTTCATAAAAATTATTGAATGTGGTTACTAATGATAGGTAACAAATAAAGGTTCTTATGTTGTTGATAATGCAACACTCTTTGGAGAGTCAGAAAGAAATGCAGTCATGGGAGAGGTTCATTGCACTGGCGATGAACCAGAGCTCCTGGAGTGCTCTCACACAGATATAGGACGTCACCTCTGTGGCTCTCAATTCAATCCTGTTCCAGATATTGCAATTAGTTGCTATGGTAAGGGTCAAATCGATTGCCAATGGTGATTAGTTTAGTCGTGTAATTGTTAGATGAAGTTTCAAGTTGCGAAGAAGGGGAGGTGAGACTATCCAAAAACTCCAGTGGTCATGTAGAGTATTGCCAGCACCGAACCTGGGGAGCCGTCTGCAGTGAAGGATGGGATGACATCGATGCTGGAGTTGCATGCAGTCAACTTGGATTCAATCCAGCTGGTACAGTTATGACTTGATGGAAAATGCTACAGTTCACCTGGCAGATGACCCGGTGTAAACAGGTCAGGAGGGAAAGAGAAAGAACAACTTCCGTCCCCGCGAAAAGGGGAAGGAAGACCAGCTTTTGTCTGGCAGTTGTAGCTCAGTGCATAGTGCACTGGAGTTCCAGTCACAACACCTGAGTTTGATCCCGGATGGAAGTTGACTTTTCCCCTCCTGACCTTTGTACATCGATTATCCCAGCAGTTACGATATATTACTTGTAGAAAAAGCCAACAACAGCTGGCATACTACTGTAAAAAGCCTCATCTCGAAATGTTAAAACTAGCTTCCTGGAATGGAGTGAATTTCAACTGATGAATAAAGAAGTTGAACCCTCATATGAAACATTAAATTAAGTTTGAGACATTCATTTGTTACAGATGCAATAGCCAAAGGAAACTTCAGCCTGGCTGAAAGTATACCTATCTTTCTGAGCCAAGTAGAGTGCAATGGATCTGAGATTGGACTCAAAGACTGTGTAAAAACTATGCCTAATGCAAGGTGTGAATTTGCTGCTGGTGTGATGTGCAAAAGGAGTTCTCCAAGTTAGTATAATTTTTTATGAGTGCTCAAAAAGAAATATTCTATGAGCTACCCTTGAAGATTCAGGTGCAGAAAAAGGTGCAGAAAAAGGTGTTGCTGTTGCTGGATCAGTGATAGGAGGTGTCTTAGGCTCAATCATTGTGATTGTACTAATCATTGGGGTGCTACTGAGGTATAGAAAATTTAAAATACAGGAGAGGAATCAATTTCTGAATTATCAACTTGGCATTCTTACAAGGTGAACAAACAATTTAATAGACAGTGCTGTCATGTGGTGTTTGCCCTTGGGTTGTGTTTTAATGCACATAATTATTTTGTGCACGGGAGAACATGTGTATGTATGTATTTGCGAGTGAAGCTAGCCTACCAAGTTGTTTGAATGCAGGATTCTTCTTAATTTGTATATGACGGGCACTGCACAGGCAATGCACATAGGTACCATCCTTACATACTACACAGAAGGAAGGACTGAGAAAAAAGAGTGAGAAGGGCTTCTGGGGCTTAACTTGTTACCTATAGAGGCAAAACTCAAATACAAGGCAATGGCTAGCAAATCAAGATATACACGAAAGCCTCCACAAAGCGGCAGCATTAGGAAATAATTAGTGTATATATGGGATGACAAAATATATGAAAAAGGAAGGAAGTGAGATGTATAGAAATAGCAGTATTCACAAAATATGTTGAAAATACAGGGCAGCACAATTAGAAAGCCAGCTAGCATGGTTTAGGCATTGTGAGTACCTTGAGAACTAGGGATGTGGGTTAAAGAAATCTTTGGCCACTGGTAAACTCTACAAACTCACACAAGCCTTTAACTTGGTTGCACTGTCCAAACGCAACACACACCACTGCCACCCTCTTTGAGACGTGCATTTACCCATTTGGACTACTTGGGCATCTTTGATTCTCCTGGCCAGCTCTTGTACCACCATAAACAGAGTCTGAGGTTTGCCCCTGTCTTAATTGTATTGTTGCATCGCAGACTTTGACCTCGTAGCACTGTAGGGGCACTGGACAGCCAGTCAGTCCCTTGGGTTCTCGTCTCGCCCAGGGTAGCTTTGAATATACCGGGGTGGCATCTAACTCTTTGATTTTCAGTGGTTCATTTTGATATTATGTGATGACATTCAGGCCTCAGTCAGGAGGAACTAACAGACCCCAGCAGGAACATACAACTCAAACCTATGATGATGGAATAAACTGCAGTTTAGGAGTTAAACCAGATGAAAATCCGCAGATGGTCTCCAGTGAAAAGCATATCCCAATGGCTGCTGAATCATCTACTTCAGATAATAATTGCTATGGTAAAACATATTAACACTAAATATTTACATTTTGGCCTGAATTTCAGCTAATAATCAGCCAAGTTGTCATCAGAGCGTGAGTCGTACTAGGGTATACTCACACCATTTGAGGGAATTAACACGTGGAAAGTTCATTGTCAAGAAAGCAGACATCACATTGTTGGAGATCATTGGAGAAGGTTGTTGACACAACTACTGAGCTAAA
This sequence comes from Geodia barretti, assembly GCA_030341885.1. Classification (NCBI taxonomy): domain Eukaryota; kingdom Metazoa; phylum Porifera; class Demospongiae; order Tetractinellida; family Geodiidae; genus Geodia; species Geodia barretti. The sequence continues at coordinate 69,887 of CASHTH010003985.1, read as the reverse complement.
GTTTGATGTTTGCTTTATTATTATTCAGGAGAGTTTGGTATTGTCTACAAGGCCAGGTTGGGTGTAATGCGAAATTCAAGAGTTGTGGCTGTCAAAACTCTAAAAGGTTGTTCTAGCTGTACGAGCTATATACTTAGCTATAATTATATCATCTACGTATAAGTTGCACATTCACCTATGCTTTTTAGCATGTGGAGTAATACAGTCTGAAATTACTCAGCTGCACAACCTTAATACTTTTTGCATGTGCAATAAAAAAATATGTGTCTGAATAATATTCCTATAAGCTATAGAGACCTCTATGCTCGGAAATCCTCATAGGTGATTTTGATCAGGAAGAAATTGACAGATTTGTAGAGGAGAGTTTGAAGATGAGTCGGTTCAAACATGCTCATGTTATGGGTCTCATTGGAGTGTGCCCTGATGAAGATTCTGCTCCTTTCATTATAATGCCCTACATGGCAAATGGTAGCCTTCTCAAGTACCTTAAGAATGAAAGAGATAACATAGTACTTTCAGAAGAAAATGATACAGATGAGGTAATGTTAAGACCTTCAAAGTGCCTATTATGATTACAACAATCATTCCCAGTATGACCATTCAGAGGTAGCATAAAATATGTGTTCCACAGATCAAGGACGTGTGTAAGCGCTTGTTGATGATGTGCAACCAGATAGCAAGTGGGATGGAATATCTTGCTGCTGGAAAATATGTGCACAGAGATCTTGCTGCAAGAAACTGCATGTAATTTTAACACCCATAATGCCATTGCAAAAGTTTGCTGTTACACCACCTTGTTGGAGAGTTTGGAACCTATGAATAATTATTATGTCTATGTGCAACCAAAAAAACTGGCTATGCCCTAGCTAAGGTATTGAACTCTTTACTGCCCACTACAGGATTGATACTCATTTCCTGATAAAAATCACTGACTTTGGTCTTTCGGAAGACGTGTTTCTGAGGAACTACTACAGGCAGGCTAAGAGTGAGGACACGGTGAGACTCCCAGTCAAGTGGATGGCTCCAGAGAGTCTTGCTGATGGTCACTTCTCAGAAAAGAGTGATGTGGTATGAATACTAAGTTCAACTTTAATTTCAATGTACAGTTTACACACTGCCTATACTGTAACAGAGCCTTATACACTTTGTGTAACCGAATCTTATACAGTTTGTGTAACCTAAACCTATAAGGAGCTGCCACTTCATGTAGCTAGTTATATTCCCGCTCATATATTATAACCCTGCCCATCTAAACAGTAGGGTAGTACACTTTTTAGGGAACCTTTGTTCCGCATTCTTGTAACATAATAAACTATGCAATACTAAGCCATCTCCAAGGGTCATCTTTGTCTCCAGGGTTCTTGTCTTACAAAAACTGTTTGATTTACAGTGGTCATATGGAGTAACTATGTGGGAGATTTTCAGTGGGGGTAAGGTTCCCTACCCAGGAACTACTCCTTTATCCGTCATTCAGACTGTAGAGGAGGGCCACAGGATGTCCAAACCTTGCAATGCTGCTTGCAACGAAGAAATGTAAGTAAACGGGAGTACACCGATAATTGAAGTAAAAAGAAGTAATAATAATAATACTCAGGTGGCTGCCATAGCACTAGGGCCATAGACCACGCACCCAGAGCAATGGGCGGAACCATTAACAAACGAACATACACCATATGAACATGAGGTGTCTGTCTCACTTCCCAGACACCTCAACTCACCCCTTCCATCAGCGACACCCTGCAGCTCCCCAGACGCAATCTGAGACTGGGTTTGTTGTACGCGGGGACTATCGCCGTATAACCTAACCTTTCTTAGCTCCAAAACATCCAAAATAAAACCTTTAACAAGCCCAAGCAAAGAACCAAATTTATCCTCCCACAGCTCACTACCCAATAAAAAGGATGCTTTCCTGAAACTATCAAGCGACTGGAAATGCTCAAACCCATCATCCCCAAGCTTCCCCTGCAGGGCAACTAAGAAATTTCTCCTAAGACTACTATATGCTGGACACTCCCACAACACATGACTCACACTTTCACACTCATCATCACACAACAGGCACTCCTTCACCCCCTCCCTCCCCCTATGCCTACCCAGTTCCTGATTTAGCCCATGCGTGCCTGACCTGAACTTAAACATTAATCTAGACCCAATCACTTTTCCCATGCAAGTACTTTTGAACTCTACCACCTTGTTAAATGTCTTATACAATAACAGCTTTACTTTGCTATTTAGCCCCTCTTTCAAACTTTCTAATCTCCTTCTCATCAATACTGTCCCCTATTATAGACAGAAAGCCCTTCAAGGAGCAATCCCCATTTTGAATATCATGCAACCACTCTGCCTTGTGAAGACCTAATGACGAAAAGAGATCATCAATGACCTTACTCCAACCCTTCCTCTGCCTACCACTCCGTGGCTTAAAATTCCATTCCTGATTAAAAAGCTTCTTCGGATACCTATTGCCTGGCAATGCCGCTAACTTATACCACCACTTCAACTTATTCTTATCCCTACACCCTTGTAACGTATCAAACCCCATATCCCCCCTAACGGCTTCATAGACGAACACCCAAGAATGCGCTTAGCTCCTCCCAGCATAACGGACTCTAACGCAGCTGCCTGAGTCTTATTGGCTTCCCACACCTCACCCCCATACTCTAAAGTTGGCCTAACAACCTCTAGCAACAACAACCTGCGAGCACTCAAATTAATATCCCTATTACTAATTACACTATGCAACTGATTAACCTTCCTTCTACCATTGTCTAACACATTCTTGATATGCACATCCCATGCACCAGTACTAGTAAAATCAACACCCAAGTATGTGTATTTAGATACTTTAGGCAAAACATACCCTGCACGAGTTCATTCAGCGTATAAATATTATCAACACAACCCCTTCCAACCCTAAAACCAGCCTGGCCCTCATGCAATGCCTTGCCCTCGTCCAGATGCTTCACCAACCTATTGTTCAATACCTTACAAAATACCTTCCCAACCACACTCAGCAGAGTGATGCCCCTATAATTCCCAGGATCCTCCTTATCTCCCTTCTTAAACAAGTTAACTATGAGGCCCTCCCTCCACTGTAACAAAAAAGTTAATTATATCGAAATTTGTGTCCTCAATATTGTACACATGATCACTTACAGTACTTGTATGTAGGGGTGTAGATGAGTGTGAGGCTAACTCACTGTTTGAGAAATACACAGCAATAGTGTGCATGATTAATAGACTGTAAGATTAGGGGTTCGCACAGTACTCATCTTGCCGTCGTTGAGGGCTTGCTTGATGGCAGCCTCCTGGATCTGTGAAGTAGCACATGAGTGTCTGGCACCCAAAGTTGCAAGTAGCTATAAAATCATGTCTCACCGTGAAATATACACTAGCAGAGACATGTATCAGCACAATTACAGTGACCGAAAGTTGGGGCAGCTAAAAGTATATATGCTTTGTTTTGCACTATAACAAACAAGTTTTCTGAGTTGTGGTACTTGTCTTGTGGACTCCGTTACTTTGGACAATACCCATGTGCTTCCATCTCTTAGAGACCCGTGGTTTAAGGTCGCAACATAGCATTTTATCTCCAAAAATGCACTCCATTTCTCTTTCAGATACTCCTTGATGGTAAAGTGCTGGGAAAAGTCTCCAAAAGACAGACCATCATTCAGTGAAATCTACAAAGAAGTTACAAAGTTCATTGAGCGTGCAGCTGGCTACCTAGATATAAGCTTTAACCCCTTCACAAATGATTAAAAGGAACAAGGTGATTTATACACATCACACGAAAAATTACATGACATTATTATAATATTGTTTGCTAACAGCTCTGGACAAAGATGCAAGGACATTATAGTTACTAGTCACATACTAAACATAGATAAGTAGACAAACAATAATTGTGTTAGCCTATAATGTTTTATTTCTGAATGACTACTTATAATTAGCTTTACATGATTGATTGTAGGGTGGTATGTGAACACTTTAGCCAGTATTATTGTAGGTAAGTACTTACCACTCTTGTAATCAAAGTGGAAAACCATTATGAAGACTCGATGGGACTTGAGCTACTGTAGGGATGACACGAAATGACAAACTGCTAAATTGATGGGCTGGGCTATTTGTACTCGTGGTCTCCCGCTAGTATATAGCCTCGCGGAGAGTCTGACACGGGCTAGCTACAGTAGTAGATAGCATGCGGCAGTCGATACATGCCATTCGTTGTGACTTCCTGAACCCTCAAGGTATATACACAGATCGCGGTAAGCCAAGGGCAATTATGCATATTGGCTTTTTCACTTGTTTTCACGCCATATATTATACATATCTCTCGAACGCAGTCGTTTCAGGAAAATCGCCCATTTACTTTTCAGGCTCGCGTAGTTCTGAAGCCGCTGGTATCGATAATAGACCGCTTCGTAGCCTGTCAGTGCCGGAATAAGCGTCGACACACAGACAGACAGACATACAAACCAACTGCACCCTCGCTGCCCATATACGCGGCGAGGGTTAACAAGGGGTGGTTACACACAAAAAGCTACTTGACACCATCCCTATTTTACATTGATTCTAGATGCACAAATGGTGGTTTTGTGTGTCTGCTGCTTTGAGCCATCCTTTATCTATACCCTTAAAGTAAATAGTTTTCCCGAATCGACTGCCTTCAAGTGATAATGCCAATAATGTGTATTTACAAACAGCTGATTATGTTTGAATGCACCCAAGCTCCCAACGATCAGCCCTGTAGCTACCACTGAAAGAGCTCGTGGAACCATACCTTTGTTGGAGGTAGAGCAGAAGCTCTGCAGTTCCTCCACCACCATCATCAGTGCCATATCTATAGTGGTTGTCAGGATCCCTCGGTGTCTCCACTTCCCTCACAGAACAACACAGCGACACCCAGGACAACCCAAAAGAAAAGAGCTGCCCTAGGTGTCGAATCAATGACTCCAGCCAAGCCTTTTATAGTGATGAGCTACACCTGTCAACTCAAATCTAACAGGCAAACCTCAAACCACGTTGCTACAGCACAGTTATATTTTACACCTCAGTATTATGGACTGAAAAACAATATTATTGCATGCACATTACTGCTTACTCAACAGTGGAGCACAGAAGTTGTTTCCAAACAGGAAACACTCTAGAGCATCAGCTGACACTCCTGAGGTAACAATTATTCACTAGCAGCATTTGAGCCCATGTCGGTGTAGCTATAAACAAATTGAAATAATCCAGCATCATCATCATAACTGAAAGGTGAAAGGGGTAAATGGTGATGTGATGAGTTGAGCTTCATGTGAGTCACAGTGAACCAACGGATCTCCTGGTCTGAACATAATAGTATCCAAAAAACCTTTGTCTAAAAGTAATAATTGGTATGCTGCACACCGAACTCTATACCTAGCTGGGCTGACACCTCGACACTTATCTGACATGAATCCAACATTTAGAGTATGCTGCCCAGCTATGGGATTAATCCAACACGAAACGTAATGAAGCTCTCGAGTCCAGCAAGGTTTGTCTAAAGATGTTGGACATGAGCTATGATGACGTGTTGCACCTGCTAAACCTGCCACCTCATGCTGGAAGCTTGTGTTTCCCACAAGGCATTTTTCATTTCTCAGCAGCCTACGTACAGCTCGATCTTCTGTAGACCTCGCCCCGGGACAGATTATGATCAGACATTCTTACATTCCAAGTGTAACTTCAGCATACGAAGTCTTCCTGTACTGTTTTACCTTTCATCTATATAGCAAATAGTTTATTACGGCATTTGGCTTTTTACTAGCAAATGTCATTGCCCTGTGTCATCATTACTAGAGATTCCTCATTGTTCACTCTGACGGTGACTCCGTATGCACGCGAGAGGGCCGTATCCAAACCCGACGCGCGCGCACTCTCGTGAAGGCGTAACAGCGCACGCACGCACTGACCTATTTCAGCCTGCTGATATCTAACTCCTCATAATTCCCCGGCTTGCAGCGAGCACTGCCTGTAGCTACGCGTTTTCGTTTGTGGATCTGCCGAGATTGACCTGTGAGTTCTAGCTATGTTCAGTTGTACTTACTATTATTTAGTTGAATCGAATTTTCAACGAGGGTAACGCTGGGACTGCACACGCGCAGCATACTCGCTTTCGTATAGCACGATGGTATAGGCGTGCGTACGTAACGAGGCGACAGCCTGAGAGGAGGGTTATATTATAGTAGGTTGTTCTGGGCACTCCCATTAAACTCGTAGATACCCACAATGCACCCAAAGCAGGTAATCTTGGAATTGCATCTGTGCTCTTTACTGGGTGGAGAATGGAGAGGCTGAGTTACTTTCAAAACACCAGCCCCAGGTGGTAAAATGCACAAGTATACGCATGCCCAATAATGTGGGCAAAGCAAAACATATTATAATGATGATAATGGGCGGGGGTATGAGTCTATAAAGTAGAGCTTTAAAGTGCACGGGAAAGCATAAGAAATGGTTTTGTATCATAGTTTTGAGGATATGGAATGGCTCAAGCTAACTGCATGCTACCTCCAAACAAAACTCTCAAGGGAGAAAGGGTCTGGTACGATTTAGAGCGATTTTGAGGGGAGAGAAATAATACTTGGCGTTTTTATGCGGAATAGACACATCAGAGGACACTTTAGTTTGGTGAAGACGAAGTCATGTTTTGCGTGAGTTTTACTGTTTGAGTGCTGTTCATGAATTTTGCTAAAAGTAGGAAGCTTTGCCTTTGAACGCCTTGATGCTCATCAGCTTCGACGTCACACAGTGAAATGTAATCTATAAAGCAGGCTAGCCTTTCTCCCTTGTGGGGTCTGTAGATGTGAATAGCTGCGCATGGGCAGAGGAATTTTTGCTGTGTACATTAGCGTTGCTATGATGTATATTATCATTATTGCTTCATAGCCGTCTTTACTGCATTATAAAAGGTTGTTACATGACACCATACCAGCACATTCGTAGTACTGTAGGAGTAACTAATATATAGGAATGAGGGTGAGGCTATGAATCTTATTATACCACACCAAAGTTAAACATGTTTGTGGCATGGCTATGCTGTGCTTCATCTGTGCATGGAGATACAACCACAGGTGTGTGTCCTAGCAAAAATAACGGTCCTAGGAAGTAAGGCACTCAAAAATATCAACCATAGCACCAAGGCGTTCAAGTTCTACTTGTCAATGAAGAGCACTGAAGTGCAAACCGTCTGCATACAATGATACTAGACATGCGCAGATGCACTGCACCCGTACGCATGCAGGGGTTACTACTGGGCTGGTCTATGCTGTCAAATTACTCGTGTGTGGTCTATAGTGAACTCCTCGGAGAGTCCGAAACAGATGAAATAGTGTCTATTGGCATCAAGAGGTGCATAACTGCCTATATAAAAAGTTGATAAATCAACCACTGCTTGCTTCATACATTGTCAACTGACTGGTCCTAGATTTCTAGTGCTGGTCATCTCAATCATCAGCCAAATCCCTTGGAAGAGCAAAGTCCTCTTGGAAGAGTGCAGAACATTTAGAACTCCCCCCCCCCTGTAATTTTCAGTTCTTAGCTTCATCTGAAGCTTTTCCACACTTTTAGCCCTTCTAAAGGCAGCATTACGCTTGACATCATAGTTTATCCACGGCAATCTTCTATTTTTTGGCATAATTTTCCTAGGTATGCACTTTTCCATAATAATTTCAAGCTAAGTCTGCAGCACGTTCATCTATGGTCCCCTTGAAATTATCCCAGTCTGTCTCATGGATTAGGCACCTGGCCTAAGTCAGCCTGACTGTAGATCCACACAAGTCTGTGTCGACCATTGCGACGACTTGAGTGCTCATTCAGTATCAATGATATTCCATGGTGATCCGAAGAACCCAAGGTACTAATCTGAAGAGCTTTGATGAGTCTGAAAGGAAGGCTAGATCAATCAACGATATGCCATTGGGATGGACTTGAGTAAAGCATGACACAACCTGTGTAAGGGAGAAGCTATGTACAATTAGAGAGTCGGTAGACTCTCTATAATAGGGATGACACGGGTGAAATCTCACGTGATCCGCGTACAAAACGACTAAAAACTCGGTGAGAATCACTCCCTAGGCCTTCAAAACATACTAGCAATAGTCTACGGGCCCATATCTACCTATACATGCCCCCCAAGACCTTTCAGTCGTCCACGGGAGAATTCACTCATACGCGATTTCACGATTTTCGTGTCATCTTCTTCTTCTTTAATGGGGAAAAATACCCGAGCGCAGTAGACTATTCGAGTCAAAAAAACAGTTAGAAGACAGCGCGAACCAATCACGTTCCGCGCGACAACCGTCGGCGAGTTTACGTGACGTGCAAAAATACTGCAATCTGATTGGTCTTTCATGAATAGGGAACAAGATGTAAGGCAGGCCTTCTCCCGCGCGCAGATTGAGAAGGCGCGAGGCTATGGCGTAACGAGCTACTTGGCGGTGACTAATTTTAGCTTCGTATATCCCTTTCGGTCACAAAATGTTGTAAATTTACACACTTCTAGAAACGTCAACAAAACTCTCACAATTGTGAACTTTGACCCGGTAGGCGGCGGCATGGCGGCAGTATCTCATTAAAAAACACCCACGCAACCTCAGAAGTGGTCGGTCGGCACTTGGATGTGGCGGTCGGAGCTTTGGTGTTGCTTTCATCTACCCTTTCAGTAAAAAAAGAAAGAAAAAAGCAACAATGAGTGAGACATGTCATAAATGTCACAGAGGCTGTGCGTAGGTCGTCAGAAAGAAAGATCGCTACAGCGCGGGATGAAAGGGGTGTGTAGATTTGGTCAGAATTACGCATGCGTGCAGGAGAGTTGCTGCAAAACGCCGATCGGGCGCAGAAGCCGAATTCGTGACTGAAAGAAATATATATACCCAGGCCATGGGACTAACACTTTTTGCTGGGCGCATTCTCTGTTTGATGTGTAGCTCTGTGTAAATAATAATATTATGAAGAGGCAGTGTTCGAACAATAATTCCCTCCCTTTCTCAGCCACAGATGGCTCATTCCATACTTCATATAGTGACTCTGCTAGTCTTTAGCTCATAGGTCTCCACCTTCCAGAAGGAGTAGGTAGGACTATGAATAATTATTAATAATCGGGATATCTTGCTCAATATCGGGACCTCTACGCGCGAACAACCAAGTTCGCATGCGCGTATGGTTCAGTTCAGGACCCGCCCACTAGTATTTATCCGCGATCGCTCGCCAGTTACGAGTCTATGCTTGAAGCAACAGTACACTGACATATACGCAGTGCTAAAGAGTACCGAGTACCAGAGTCCAGTTGTCCATGATTCGTTGCTCTGCTGCAAACCGTTTTTTTTTCACTACCGCGTAAGTATAATACGTCGGAGAAATCGGGACGAGCAAGGTGATGGGCGGGACAAGGCTGTGAAAATCGGTACTGTCCCGCCTAATTCGGGACAGTTGAGACCTATGGTAGCTATCCAATGAACCTTTTCCTCATCTTTGCATGGAGAACACAATAATGACGTCAAGAGAGGCATTGTTAACCCTCGGCGCGCATGCGCAGCGAGGGTTTGTCTGTCTGTCTGTCGACGGCACTACAGGCTACTAGGCGGCCTATTAGCGATACCAGCGGCTTCAGAACTACGCAAGCCTGAAAATTAAAGGGCAATTTTCCTGAAACGACTGCGTTCGAGAGCTATGCCGTGACAAGCGAAAAAGCCAACATAAGCGCACTCGGCTTACCGCGACCTGATCCGCTGGCTCTGGGGGCTCAGGAAGTCACAACGAACGGCATGTATCGACTCCCGCATGCTATCTACTACTGTAGCTAGTCCTTGTCAGACTCTCCCGGCGCGCTACTAGCGGGAGACCACGAGTAAACGCATATATACTACTAATAGCCCAGCTCATCAATAGCAGTATCACGCATGCGCAGTTCGCCGAGGGTTTGCATATTAGTGCTCTTCATTTTAGCAAAGTATTTCCATTCATACATCTTGCTCCTAATGAGTGTCATAAAGAGAATGTAATTAATTTAGTGCATCAAAAGTGAGTTATGAGCTCTTCAATTACCATTGCTACCAATTAATAATTGTTTTTTCATGTTCATCATCCATGTCTATATACCTGCAGCAATAACAGTGGCACCTGCGACGTATTCGTCAAAATTTCCTTTTACAACATACTCCACCTCTTCAATGCCAATGCCAATGCCATACTCCACTACACTTCCCACTCCATCTGCAATGCACATTTCCCCGGAGAAAACTGCTCTCACACCTTCTGTGATACTCTTTTCATCATTTTTCCTTACAATTTTATCCTCTTCAACATCTGTACCCCAGTTACCCCCAGTATTGCCTACACTAACTACGTCTTTTTCTCTAACCAGTTCACCTTCAGTGTCACCTTCTCCTACTACCAAACCATTTACATCCCTGACTTCACCACATATTTTTACATCTACTTTACTTTATTCATCTTTAACAAATACTGCAACAACAACTCCTGTAGTAATCTCTTTACCACTTTCCACAAAACCTACAAGAATATCTTCTTCAACTTCAGTGTCACCTTCTCCTACTACCAAACCATTTACATCCCTGACTTCACCACATATTTTTACATCTACTTTACTTTATTCATCTTTAACAAATACTGCAACAACAACTCCTGTAGTAACCTCTTCATCACTTTCCACAAAACCTACAAGAATATCTTCTTCAACATCTCCCATCACCAAATCAGGTATCAAATTATTTTTAAGATGACTCATTTTTGTAATTCTAGTCCATCTGCAGTCCATAGGTGTACTTGTCTGTTCTTGCTTATTCTCTGCAGTCTGGACAACCTCTCAGAAGGAAGCAGACAGCCTCGTTACCAGGCTGTCTTCACCCGGTAAACATAACCAAGTCACAAACACCTAAGCCTATCCAAGAGGTTGGATGGGTCAAAGCTCCCCTCTTCCCCCAATACTATTTCTCTGACAGCAGCATTGGTTCACCTTCATGTCCAATGGTAGTGCAGCATGAATTGTTATGTAGAAAAGCCGGCTAGGTATTGGGAGTAGCCGAGATCACGACATGTGAATCTCCCTCTGGCAATGGGATTTTTGCAAGTGGAAAAGTCAGTTCTTCAAAATGAAAGGGATGTAGGGATGGCCCAAAAGGAAAGAACAATGGGTAATTAATAGGGATGGCTCAAAACATGGAAAAGGAAAGAACGAGGGGACATTACATTCATCAATAAAACAGAGATATATAGGGATGGTGTCATGTAGCTTCGTGTGTCTTAGCTGTGTAATGACCCCTTGTTCTTTCCTTTCTCTTCATTTTGAAGAAATGATTTTCCACTTGTTTCCATGAGCAGCTATATACTACACATCATTTACTTTAATGTGAATAACAACACCTTTTTTCGATAAGGCCCTTTACTCAATTTTGATATTTCCACATGTTATATACAAAGATCCTGTCTTCACATCCCCAGGTGTGAAGACATCTTCTAGGGAAACAGCAGCAATAATTGGAGTTGGAGTGGCTGGGACTGTACTAGGAATCACTGCCATACTAGTGCTTGTGGTGCTTATTTACATCATCAAAAGAAGATACATCAAGTCGTGAGTTTGGCCGTGTATATACCGCTGCTTGAAAGATTTATTAAACTTGCTCATTTTTCTGCTAAAGGGAATGTAGCAGCAGTATGTAAGGGATAAAACTGATAGGGCCTTAAGTTTTAGCAACGTTCCCTTTATTACAAAAAAAGTTGCAGAAGCCAGTCAAGGATCAACAATAATTTTCCCCTCCAAGAACTAACATTGATTCATGATACAGATACAGAAGGTTTGTTTTTTAACATTAACTACTTTTGATAATAGCTTATAATTAATAGCCTCGGTTCCCCACTCCCCCGGAATTCCTCGGAACGAGGCTAACATTATGACAGCAGAATCAGGGCTAGATGACTTGGGGTTTGTTAGTCTTCCTCCCACTGACATTCATAGTTGCTATAATATAGTCCTATCCATTGCAGTGGTATAGAGAACGATAACATAGAACACCTCAAAACAGATCTCGATAGAAAAGGGATGATTGTCCCTAAGCAGCTTCTTGAACTTTCATCTGTTGTTGGACAAGGTATTATAGCATTACTTTTTATACATCATACTTCAGAGTTTCTCTGTATATACAGGAGAGTCAGGTCTGGTGTATCGTGGCTATATTAACTATGCCTCTGGCAAAAAAATTGTTGCTGTGAAAACATGTAAAGGTATAATTGCAGCATGGTATGATTTATTAGAGTAAGTAGTGTTGTATTTATGAAACAGCCTTATCTTGGGCAAGTGATATGGAGAGACTGATGAAAGAAGTATCTGTCATGTTCTCTTTCCGTCACTGTAATATAATGCCACTGATTGGAGTGTGCTTTGATAAAGGGGCTCCCCTAATAATTATGCCCTTTATGACGGGTGGAACTGTGTTGGAATATGTGAGACGACACAAAGAAAGCCTGCATTGCACATCCACCTCTGAAGTATGTGGTTAGAGAGAGAGAGAGAGAGAGAGAGAGAGAGAAAAGTTTTTTTGTGTAGGTGAAAACTGCCATGAACACGTGTCTGGGTATGTGTCTTCAAATCAGTAAGGGTATGGCATATCTTACTGACCAGAGATTTGTCCATCGTGACCTTGCAGCAAGGAACTGCATGTAATGTTTGGCACACATTACGAGCACCCTTTCAAAAATGACCTTTTGCAGGATTGATAGGAATGGTGTTGTTAAAGTGGCTGATTTTGGACTAACAGAAGATGTATACAACACTAAATACCTCAGTGTCGAGGTAAGTGAAGAGAGACTGCCAATCAGATGGATGGCCCCTGAAAGCATCGAGAGCAACATGTTTAACGAGAAAACTGATGTTGTAAGTATTAACAGGCCTTGCAGAAATCTACATAATCATTTTACTATATACAGTGGTCATATGGAGTGACATGTTGGGAGATATTCACATGTGGAGGAGTACCTTATGCTGGTATTCATCCTATGATTGTTCTAAGAGAGGTCCGATCTGGCAAGAGATTAGAAAGGCCCAGTAACCTTGCCTGCTGTGATGAGATGTAAGACCACGCACTTACAGTATAGTAATTAATTATGTGTAATCATTCCTTAGTTGGGATATGATGGAATCATGTTGGGCAGGACATCCTATTCAACGTCCAAAGTTTGTCAGTCTCACAAAACTGTCCTCTGGGCTCCTGGAAAAACACTCAGACTATACGAAACTGACTCATGTAATAATATAGAAAGCTTACTCTTAGCAATTTTTGGTTAGCTACTTATATATAACAATGTATGCAGTTATTATCTGTGGAGTTGTAGCTACACAAGTGGAAGTCATTTCTTCAGAGGGATAATATAGAGATGGCTCGAAGCACCAAAAAGGAAGGAACAAGGGTTTGTTAAAACGCAAAGACTACATGATACCATCCCTTTATCTTTTCTTGATATTATTTTGCTACGTAGGTGGTACGGCTCTCTGCGCGACCTAGTCTCTGCTGCTCCAAATCTTGAGCAGAAGAACCTATTTTATGCACCCGCGGCAGATTCTTCGGTTTCGTCGTCCGCAAGTCCATCCGCGGAACTATGGCTACAACGCATGTCTCAACTACTTAGTAACGGAGGTAGAAAGGCAAGGCAAGGCAAACTAATCAACTACACCAAGAACACTAGAAAGAAGAAGAGCTGCCCTGGGTGGGATTGGAACCCACGACACTCTGCAGTCTAGGCAAGCGCTCTACCAACTGAGCTACCAGGGCAACTCAGCTGGTAAGGGGCTTTTCTGCTTGTGTATAGTGTGTGGCATAAACGACTATAGACAGACCAAAATGTCTCTGGCGGTGCGACTGAAAGAACACAAGCGATCAGTTTTTAACGATGACAGGAGAGCATCTGCTTTAGCAGAACATGCTATTGATCCGGGACACACAATAGACTGGGAGAATGCTTCAGTTCTTGGTTTATGCAGGGGCGTAGACACAAATCAAAACGTGGGGGGGGCTTTAGCTTTATTGCGGTGCGCATGCGCATTCCAGCGCACGCCATGGGTTAAAAACTAGGGGGGCTTCAGCCCCCCAAGCCCCCCACAGCGCCTATGCCCTTTTTATGCCAACATCTGCAACAGAGATAATTATCGTGGTATATCTACAAGCAGACCACCTCCCTCACTAAGGAGAAAGGCCCCCTTCCACCATTAACCAGGCTCTATAGTCAGACTATGACATTCCACCCCACACCACGTTCCATCACCCATTAGCTACCTGTTGTTTCACTTAGCTATACTCTCACTCCCTGATGGCAACAACTATGGAGGACCTCAGAGGCGGGGTAACAATGAGAGTGGTCAGCCTTCTAATCGGCTTTGTCAGACATCTCAGCCGATTTGAAGGCAGAGTACTCCCATTGCTACTTGTGGAGGTATATAGCTTCGAATTAAGAATATTGTAGGGATGCCATAAAAAGCAAGGAAACAAGACAGGGATGACCTAGTGCACGTGATGCAGTCGTACAATGGATGATGGCTACATACTTTGAACTGACATCGCTTGCTCCTGTAAAAATTTCCTCCACACAAGCCCTATATTATTGCAAAGTACGAGTGTGCTCCCTTGTATGATGCACAGCTATGATTTATTTTATAAGCACATTAGACAGGTAATACCATCTGCTCGGTTTTCAGTTGTGACTGCATTGTGTGAAGTCTAAGACTTCTACATTTGCTCAACTAACCAGTTTTATATACAATGCTGAGTTCTTGGCCATCTACATACAAATTCCTTTCACCCTTGTCCTCGCACTTCACTAAACAAACAGTAAAGGGGGCGACAATTATAGGGCTTGTGTGGAGGAAATTTTACAGGAGCAAGCGATGTCAGTTCAAAGTATGTAGCCATCATCCATTGTACAACTGCATCACGTTCACTAGGTCATCCCTGTCTTGTCTCCTTGCTTTTTTATGACATCCCTATATTCCACACTTTTTTATTTCTAAGAATTTTATTTACTTGTCTCCTTTACTTTTTACTGCATTCACATGCATGGTGTGCAATAAAAAGTTGGGCATAAGCCCATAAAAAAGTAACATTAGTGGCTTTAGCTATTGCCTCGATGTTTTGTCGTCATTCACATTACATCAGTGCACCAACTTTCATTGTTAGAGGACCCATCATAAGCAAGTTATAGGCACTGACACCATTTATAAGTCTTTTTTTGTCTCAGGCTGTTTTGTTGTTGTTTAAAACCTTGTAATTTCTGTTTCGATGAACGACTCAGTGTATATACCATTTTTGGAGGACCAACCACATAGGGTGAGGCTCGGGGTGAGGGGGAGGAGCCTCAGGGATTGAAGATCTAGGAGGGTCGACGCGTCTCCCCCGACCCGCTCTAGTTCACACAAAAGATTATGGCTGAGTTTATTCGAGGTCATCCCGAGTTGCAGCCATTCGTGCTCTCCAATGTACGCCTGACTGGTACCACAATCGGTGCAGGAGCCTACGGCAGCGTGGAGGAGGTCGCCGTGCCTGGAGCCATCTGCGCCGCTAAAAAGATCCACGACTTCTTCCTGGACGCTGCCCAAGTTACATCTGCTGCTGTCCAGAAGGCTACGACGCAATTCGTGGCGGAATGTCAGCTGATGAGCACTCTCCGCCACCCGAACGTCGTCCAGTTTCTGGGCTTGTGTTTCATGCCCGGCTCGCGCCTGCCAGCCATCGTCATGGAGCGACTACTGACGAGCCTTCACGACTTGCTGGACCCAGAAACTTACCCTCCACCCCCGCCCGATGCGCCAAAGCCCTTCTTCCCGCTGAACCTGAAGTGTTCGGTTCTTCACAACGTGGCGAGCGGTATAACCTACCTCCACGAGCGATCGCCGCCCATCATACACCGCGACTTGTCGGCCAGAAACGTTCTCCTAAACTCGGGGATGGTGGCCAAGATAGCGGACCTGGGAGTGGCTCGGATCGTGCCTCGAATGAGAATTGCAGCACCATGACAAAGGCACCTGGTGCAGGCGTCTACATGCCTCCAGAGGCTCTGGAAGACCGACCTCAAGATGAAGAAGTATCGAAAGCAAAATATGGTGCAAGCATCGATATATTCTCGTTTGGAGTCGTGGCTATTTTCACACTCTCGCAGACCTTCCCTAGCAGTTTACTGCCTACTGCCTATCGCGAGCGTGGCCGTTTGCTTGCTAGAACTGAGCTTGAGCGACGAGAGAGGTACACGAGGATGATCTACAGTCAGCTACGCGAGAAGCATCCTCTCCTCCAGATGATTGAGGGGTGTCTGGACTTCCCTGAAGACCGGCCGAGCATTCGCGAGGTGCTGCGTTTGTTGGAGGAGGCCAGAGCTGAAGTGAGAGACGAGCAGACAGACATGAACAAACTGGAGCTGTTGCAAGCTCTTCAGACACAACCCGGGAACCAGGTGAGAGGGTCTGTGTATAGTGAGGGTGTGTTGAAAATTGGCTTGTGTTTGTACGTAGCAGAATGTTGAGCTATTGGGACAGCTGAGGAGAGCGGAAACTGAGTTAGCCGAGGCCCAGGGACAACTGAGACAAAAGGTGAATCACATATAAGCATGTTTGTCAACAAAAGTCCAACATTCTCTGACTATAGGAGGAACAACTGCAGTCTGGCGAGAGAGAGAAACAACTAGTCAGACAACAGCTGATCCTCTCACAAGAAACTGAGACAGAGAGTTAGTTTAGTCTGTGGAACTATTGTCATTGTGTCAAGGCCCTCCTGACTGCAGGAGACTGAGTTAGTGCAGGCAAAGGACAGGGAGCTACAATCGTGTGTGAGAGAGAAGCAGACAGTCAGAGATGAGCTGACGAGAAAGGAGCGAGAGTTAGCCGAGGTTCAACAGCAACTGAGACAGAAGGTGAATAGATATAGGTGCTCAATGTGTCCTGTTTTGTAACTAGATGTCCTCCTGACTGCAGGAAGAAAAGTTGCGATCAAGTGAGGCTCTAGTGGCTGACTTCCAGCAGGCCCTCCAGCAGAGAGACTCTGAGATTAAGAGGACAAAAGTCAGTTTGTGAATCTTTAATACCGAGAACCTACTCATTGGACTTCCCCTCCTATTCCTAGACCCAGTCGCGTCCCCTAGTAACCTATTCCATGCCATCGTCAGATAAGAAGGTATGCACTATACTAAGTGTACTAGGGTCAAAGCAGGGCCATGTATATATGTGTGTGAAGGATATAATAGGGTAACCAAGGTTGCTGCCCCACACACAGAGTGTAGTATATATCTGTGGCGGGAACAGTGTAGATACACCAATGGAAAATGTGCCCATGGTAGTTTGCAAAAAAATAGGGCTGTCATCATGTGTACCTTAACACGGCATCACACCAGCCTTTTCTGAATTAGTAGGTGCAAAATGCACAAATGTATATAGGTAGTCTGTTTTAAAGTGCCAATTACATTCCATTTTGTGTGTGTGTGTGTGTGTGTGGTGAGTAGGCCATACTCACTGTAATGACAATTGACTGTTGGTTTGATATTACAAGAGCCAACTGTAGTTGCATATCAGATGACAAACTGCATTCCTGAGATGTGAATGTATACTACCTCACTCTACTTTAGCTGAGTGTGCAGTGGGGCCACAAGAAGAGGGCACCATGTGACATGTCTAGGGGCTCTGCGACAACCGACGGCCGGTTTGCCTATTTTACACCGTCTGGTTCTGCCTCGGTCTACCGATACGAGTGGGATTCGGAGAAATGGAGCCAACTTCCTTCGTGTCCTTCTCTTGACTCTGGTTTAGTTATCATTGACCGGGAGCTGACTGCCGTGGGGGGATATGCTGCAAATGATTCCACTTGGCCGAGAATGGTTTCTACTGACAAACTGCACACACTACGACTGTGGAGATGGGTTGAAAAACATCCTCCAATGAACACTGCACACATCTCTCCTGCTGTAGTTAGTACACCCGAATACCTCATTGTGATTGGGGGAGGCAGCCATACGATCCATTCATTTCAACCATCTGAATGGATTTCTACAGTCGAGCTTTACCATTTGAAGACGCGGAGCTGGCACTATCTGACAAGTTTGCCACAGCCTCTCACCCTCCCTTCAGCCACGATATGCGGTGACCAGTTGAATGTGATAGGAGATTACACCGAGGGCTACACGTGCTCTCTCCAAACCATACCGCACGGTGGCAAACCGATCCCATCGTCTCTCGCCCTCTCCTGGAAACCTCTCCCTCCTCTACCAGTGACGCAGGCTACAGCTGCCACTGTCTGTGGACAGCTTGTCATCTTTCGAGGCGGCTCTTCAGTCAACTCAATTCACCAGCTAGTGGACGGACAGTGGGTGGAGATTAGCTCTATCGGTTATAGTAGGTTGGGTTGCTTAGTGGCCAACCGATCCCCGGAGGAAGTTGTCATAGTTGGTGGGTGTGGTGTCGTGAATGGTTTGATTCAGACTGTAAATACTGTTGAGAAATGTATTATCACAAAATAATTTTTTCACCTGTCAATCACTTTTGTAACAGGCCTATCGGTGTATGATGAAAATGATCTTGTATTATAATTATATACCTTGTTGTCTGTATTTTTTTATATTATGTAATGATAATTACTTATCTCCTCCGATTCTTATACAATGCGCAGGCACGAACGTCACATGTATATAGCAGCTGAAAGAAAGATCACGTTGAATCACGAGAATTCTTTGATCAGGTGATGATGGCCTTGAGTGAATCAATGACATCTTTAGCTAATTTCTTCCCCTTTTGCTTAATAGTTCAGTTCCCCATTCATTTCATAACCATGATTGTTGGCACATTTTTTGGGGACAATCATGATAATTACAAATAATTATTATTGAAAGTGCAAAACACTCGGGCGAACTGCGCATGTGCGATACTGCTAATTGATTGGTTGGGCCGGCTATTTGTCGACTCGTTGTCTTCCCCTAGTAGCCCGCGGAGAGTCAGACACGGGCTAGCTACAGTAGTAGATAGCATGACATGCCATTGGTTGTGACTTCCTGAGCCCCCAAGGTACACGGAGCGTCGCGGTAAGCCCAGTGCAATTATGCATATTGGTTTTTTCGCTTGTTTTCACGGCATATCTCTCGAAAGAAGTCGTTTCAGGAAAATCGCCTAATATTTTTTCTGTCTCCCGTAGTTATAAATCCGCTACCGGCCGCCTCGTAGCCTGTAGTGCCAGAATAAGCGTCGACACACACACACACAGACAGACAGACAGACTACTGTAACCCTCGCTGCGCATGCGCGCCGAGGGTTAATTAATCGAAACACAAAATCTAAACATCCCCTTGAACAACAATAGACTTAGGGTGCTAAGGTGATGATGAAGCAGCTGAAAGGAAGATCACGTTGAATGATCACGCATCAAATCCACAAAATTTTTAAATGATCATTACATAGGTCGGGTAAGTAATGGTGTGCTGCGAACTCCACCCACACAGCTTTTTCTGGATCTGAGTTTTACATGTTCAGTCAGCATTGAAGCTCATGGAGTCATGTCTTTTCAAACAGGTCCAAGCTTTAGACTTAGGGTGCAATAAGGTGATAATGAAATGAATTATGTGAAAGTGATCACCAAAGTTAATGTTAATCGCAAGTCTACTTGGTGTTGTGTTGTTTGATGTGTGCTTTCAACTTGGGAAAGTTGGACTGTTCTTCCCCACACACATGGCATCTCAGTGGCATCTTCAGCAGGGAGTCACACGTGGCCTTGTCAAACACCTCCACACTCCCCTTCTCCTCCAGTGAGGAAATGATACTCTGTGCATCAATGAAAAACTCTGTCGTGAAAGAGTTCCAGTGTTTCTTGTGTTTGAGGCACCCAGAGTCAAAGTCTTGGCTCACGACGTGCATGTGGAGTCGGGCCATGCTCGGCTGTGCGTGGAAACCGTATCGAAAGGCGAGTTTGGGCACTGCCAACTCTGTTACAAAGTCTTTTGCTACTTGGAGCACGTGTTTCAGGAGAGGGAGGTGGGACACGCTGAGTTCTTTGAGGCTGGAGATGTCTGTATCGGGCAGGACAAGGTAGTGGTGTCTGGCCTCGGGTATTTGTCCCTGATCATCACCATTCTGTCGTCTGACATGACAATCATGCTGGGGTCATTCATGGACTGGAGTATACCCTGGCTCCAGTGTCCAGTCGGGCGCTTTGCGGGCGGTGTTGCTCTGCTAGCACAGCCTGCTCGCTTCATCTTTGATCCTCTTTACTCCAGCAGGAAAATGTATCGATGATAAGATAAGGAAGGGCGGAAAAGGATGATCCAAGTGGTAGGAGCAGGAGTGCCTGTCGCAGGTGGGAGGGGTTCTTACGTCATGATGTAAATAGCAACCTTTGACCCCTAATATCCGACGTCTGAGTTGTTGGTGGTTTGTGACGTTGTCTGAACTATCCTTGACCTCGGTAAAAGGGATGTCGGCTACTACGGAGGAAGCAGCGCCGCTTAAAACTCACTCCAGAAGGGAGAGAGCCTTCCTGGGGCAACTACCGAGCGATTTCCTCCGCGTAGAACCGGCCTCAACGGCGGCTCACCCCTCTTCCTCCGGGTACTGTCTCACTCTAAGTGATCGTACAAGTGTTTACCGCTCGCTTGTGTAGTACGAGTCCATGCACATTCAGTGGCTCTCGCGCTAGCTTGTTTGGAACTGGAAACTGCGTCGCCCCATGCTCTTATCTGCATGGCGCCATAAAGAGAGATATGCGTGTCTGTTGATACTTTATGTAACCTCTTGTACCCATATTTGAGAGTCATCAGGTCCTATTGCTTGCTTCTTTCAGTGGGTGCTTGTATCATTCACTTGAATGAGGAGAATAATGTAGTATGTGTGTGTTGTTTCTGTAATTTTGTAACAGGCCTATTGATGTATAATGAAATGATCTTGTACCTTGTCTGTATTTTTTTCCTAATTATGTAATTATCTTCTCCGATTTTTATACAATGCGCAGGCACGAACGTAACATGTAGCAGCTGAAAGAAAGATCACATTGAATGATCACGCTTGAAATCCCCAAAATATTTTTTATATAATTATTATTATAGGCCCAGTAATGCCGCGCTGCGAACTCCGCCCACACAGCTTTTTCTGGATCTGTGTTTTACATGTTCAGTCAGCACTGAAGCTCATGGAGTCATGTCTTTTCAAACAGGTCCAAGCTTGTCACTCTCAAAAAGAATTCTTTGATCAGTGATGATGGCCTTGAGTGAATCAATGACATTCGAACTGGTTGAAAAAACCGCACAAATTTTTGACCTTCGTCGCCCGTTTGGTAGATGGTATCGTTTCTGGGACGAACAGACGTTTCGAGGAGTGAGATATAGAGTAACGGACAAACAGACAGACAAGAATCATGAAGTGCCAACCCTCGGCGCACTGTGACGCGCACGACAACGGCGGGATTCGCGTGCGTGCGTACGTACGTGTACGCGTGTATGCGCTTCCGCCGGAGTACAACCACCTAACAGTATGGGAAGGAGGTGTATGAAGAGATCTCTTCCAGCTACAAAATCCTCCTTCCTCCAGAGAATACCACTTTTGCTACCTCTTGCAGCTCTTTGATACGGCGAATGGCGGCCGCAAGCGTTCACACCTGGCTAAAATGACCGGAATTAACTCAGTTCGGCATATTATATAACGGTGTATGTCAATAAAACTATAATAAGCAGTTCGCCGAGGGTTTACACTGAAGTGCAAACCCTCTGCGAACTGCGCATGCGCGGTATATTAGTATGCGCGTCTCCCGCTACTGTATAGCTCGCAGAGTCTGATACGGGCTAGCTACAGTAGTAGATTAGCATGTGAGAGTCGATACACGCCCTTCGTTGTGACTTCTTGTGCCTTCAAAATACACAGAGCAAGCAGACCCGGTCCTGTGCTAAATATAAGAGCATGCGCATTTTCCGCAGCGATAAAAATGGCCGACTGCGTTCAATGGTGGAAGCGCTCTAGCTTTGGAACGGAGCGTTTTCAGAGAAAACCGTTCGAAATTTCTGACCTTCATTGCCCGTTCGGTAGGTGGTATCCTTTGTGAGACGAAAGAACACTCGAGAAGTGAGATGAAGAGTAACAGACAGACAGACAGACAGACAAACCCAATGAATGAAAAGCACTAAAGTGCAAACCCTCGGCGAACTGGGCATGCGCGGTACCGCTAATTGATGGGCTGGGCTGCTATTAGTATGTAGTATACTCGTGGTCTCCCGCTAGTAGCGTCTGACACGGGCTAGCTACAGTAGTAGATAGCATGTGGGAGTCGATACACGCCCTTCGTTGTGACTTCTCGTGCCTTCAAGATACACAGAGCAAGCGGACCCGAGCCTGTTCAAATATAAGCGCATGCGCCTTTTCCGCAGCGATAAAAATGGCCGACTAGCATTAGCCGTACAATGGCGGAAGCACTCTAGCTCTGCAACGAGCATTTCAGAGAAAACTGTTCGACAATTCTGACCTTCATTGCCCGTTAGGTAGGTCGTATCCTTTGTGAGACGAACAAACACCCGAGAAGTGAGATTGAGAGTAACAGACAGACAGACGACAAACCCAACTACAGTACCCTCGCTGCGCATGCGCGCCGAGGGTAATGAAAAGCACTGAAGTGCAAACCCTCGGCGCACTGTGACGCGCACGCGTAAGTAAACGTATGCGCCGTACCACTCTCTTCCCAGCTCGCGCAGAGTCTGGCGCGGGCTAACTACACTACTAGATAGCATGCGAGAGGCGATACACGCCCTGCGTTGTATCTTCTGGTGCCTCCGAGGTACGCAGAGCACGCGGATCGATCAGACCGCGTCCCGTCCGTTGTGTATTAGCATATTGGCTTTTTCGCGCTCTAGTTTTGCAACGGAGCGTTTTCAGAGAAAACCGTTCGAAATTTCTGACCTTCATTGCCCGTTCAGTAGGTGGTATCCTTTGTGAGACGAAATAATACTCGAGAAGTGAGATGAAGAGTAACAGACAGACTGACTGACAGACAAACCCAATGAAAAGCACTAAAGTGCAAACCCTCGGCGAAGTAGCTCGCAGAGAATCTGACAGGGGCTAGCTATAGTAGTAGATAGCATGCGAGAGTCGATACACGCCATTCGTTGTGACTTCTTGTGCCTTCAAGATAGACAGAGCAAGCGGACCCGGTCGAGGTAACCTGTGCTAAATATAAGCGCATGCGCATTTTCCGCAGCGACAAAAATGGCCGACTAGCATTAGCCGTACAATGGCGGAAGCGCTCTAGCTTTACAACGAAGCATTTTCAGAGAAAACCGTTCGAAATTTCTGACCTTCATTGCCCGTTAAGTAGGTCGTATCGTTTCGTGAGACGAACAGACATTCGAGAGGTGAGATTGAGAGTAACAGACAGACAAACCCAACTACAGTACCCTCGCTGCGCATGCGCGCCGAGGGTAATGAAAAGCACCAAAGTGCAAACCCTCGGCAAAGTAGCTCGCAGAGAGTCTGACACGGGCTAGCTACAGTAGTAGATAGCATGTGGGAGTCGATACACGCCCTTCGTTGTGTTACTTCTCGTGCCTTCAAGATACACAGAGCTAGCGGACCCATATAAGCGCATGCGCATTTTCCTCAGCGATAAAAATGGCCGACTAGCATTAGCCGTACAATGGTGGAAGCGCTCTAGCTCTGCAACGGAGCATTTTCAGAGAAAACTGTTCGAAATTTCTGACCTTCATTACCCGTTAGGTAGGTCGTATCCTTTGTGAGACGAACAGACACTCGAGAAGTGAGATTGAGAGTAACAGACAGACAGACAGACAAACCCAATGAAAAGCACTGAAGTGCAAACCCTCGGCGTACTGTTACGCGCACGCGTAAGTAAACGCATGCGCCGTACTACTAATTGCTGGGCTGGGTTTAGTTTTAGCTGTTACCCGTGGTCTCTTGCCAGCTCGCGCACAGTCTGACGCGGGCTAACTACACTACTAGATAGCATGCGAGAGGCGATACACGCCCTGCGTTGCATCTTCTGGTACCTCCGAGGTACGCAGAGCACGCGGATCGATCATGCCGTAGTAAGCCGTTGTGTATTTACATATTGGCTTTTTCGCGCTCTAGCTTTGCAACGGAGCGTTTTCAGCGAAAACCACACATATTTTCTGACCTTCATTGCCCGTTCAGTAGGTGGTATCCTTTGTGAGACGAACGAACACTCGAGAAGTGAAATGACGAGTAACAGACAGACACACAGACAGACAGACAGACAGACACACAGACCCAATGAAAAGCACTAAAGTGCAAACCCTCGGCGAACTGGGCATGCGCGGAACCGCTAATTGATGGGCTGGGCTGCTATTAGTATGTAGTATACTCGTGGTCTCCCGCTGACACGGGCTAGCTACAGTAGTAGATAGTGGGAGTCGATACACGCCCTTCGTTGTAACTTCTCGTGCCTTCAAGATACACAGAGCAAGCGGACCCATATAAGCGCATGCGCATTTTCCTCAGCGATAAAAATGGGCGACTACGCATCAGCCGTACAATGGCGGAAGCGCTCTAGCTCTGCAACGGAGCATTTTCAGAGAAAACTGTTCGAAATTTCTGACCTTCATTGCCCGTTAAGTAGGTCGTATCGTTTGTGAGACGAACAGACATTCGAGAAGTGAGATTGAGAGTGACAGACACACACACACACACACACACAGACAAACCCAATGAAAAGCACTAAAGTGCAAACCCTCGGCGAACTGCAAATGCGCGGTACCGCTAATTGATGGGCTGGGTTATTAGTGTGCGTTTACTCGCGGTCTCCCGCTAGTAGCTCGCAGAGAGTCTGACACGGGCTAGCTACAGCAATAGATAGCATGCGAGAGTCGATACACGCCATTCGTTGTGACTTCTTGTGCCTTCAAGATACACAGAGCAAGCGGGCCCGGTCGAGTTAAGTCTATGCTGAATATAAGCGCATGCGCTTTTTCCGGAGCGATAAAATGGCGTCTACCGGCATTAGCCGTACAATGCCGGATGCGCTCTAGCTTTGCAACGGAGCATTTTCAGAGAAAACCGTCCGAAATTTCTGACCTTCATTGCCCGTTAAGTAGGTCGTATCCTTTGTGAGACGAACAGACATTCGAGAAGTGAGATTGAGAGTAACAGACAGACACACAGACAAACCCAATGAAAAGCACTAAAGTGCAAACCCTCGGCGAAGTAGCTCGCAGAGAGTCTGACATGGGCCAGCTACAGTAGTAGATAGCACGCGAGAGTCGATACACGCCATTCGTTGTGGCCTTCAAGATAGAAGGAGCAAGCGGACCCGGTCCTTTGCTAAATATAAGCGCATGCGCATTATCCGCCAGCGATAAAATGGCGACTACCGGCATTAGCCATACAATGTGGAAGCGCTCTAGCTTTGCAACGGAGCATTTTCAGAGAAAACCGTTCGAAATTTCTGACCTTCATTGCCCGTTAAGTAGGTCGTATCGTTTGTGAGACGAACAGACATTCGAGAAGTGAGATTGAGAGTAACAGACAGAACACACACAACAAACCCAATGAAAAGCACTGAAGTGCAAACCCTCGGCGCACTGTGACGCGCACGCGTAAGTAAACGCATGCGCCGTACCACTAATTGATGGGCTGGGTTTAGTTTTAGCTGTTACTCGTGGTCTCTTGCCAGCTCGCGCAGAGTCTGACGCGGGCTAACTACACTACTAGATAGCATGCGAGAGGCGATACACGCCCTGCGTTGCATCTTCTGGTGCCTCCGAGGTACGCAGAGCACGCGGATCGATCATGACCGTGGTAAGCCGTCCGTGTGTATTTGCATATTGGCTTTTTCGCGCTCTAGCTTTGCAACGGAGCGTTTTCAGAGAAAACCGCACATATTTCTGACCTTCATTGCCCGTTCAGTAGGTGGTATCCTTTGTGAGACGAACGAACACTCGAGAAGTGAGATGACGAGTAACAGACAGACACACAGACAGACAGACAGACAGACAGACAGACCCAATGAAAAGCACTGAAGTGCAAACCCTCCGCGCACTGTGACGCGCATGCGTAAGTAAACGCATGCGCCGTACCACTAATATTGATGGCTGGGTTTGTTTTAGCTGTCGTGGTCTCTTCCCAGCTCGCGCAGAGTCTAACGCGGGCTAACACACTACTAGATAGCATGCGAGAGGCGATACACGCCCTGCGTTGCATCTTCTGGTGCCTCCGAGGTACGCAGAGCACGCGGATCGTTCAGACCCTGGTAAGCCGTCCCGTCCGTTGTGTATTTGCATATTGGCTTTTTCGCGCTCTAGCTTTGCAACGGAGCAGTTTCAGAGAAAACCGTTCGAAAATTCTGACCTTCATTGCCCGTTAAGTAGGTCGTATCCTTTGTGAGACGAACAAACACCCGAGAAGTTAGATTGAGAGTAACAGACAGACACACACACACGCAGACAGACCCAAGTACTGTAACCCTCGCTGCGCATGCGCGCCGAGGGTTAACTACTGTACCCTCGCTGCGCATGCGCGCCGAGGGTAAAACTACTGTAACCCTCGCTGCGCATGCGCGCCGAGGGTTAACTACTGTACCCTCGCTGCGCATGCGCGCCGAGGGTAACTACAGTAACGCACGCGCGCCGAGGGTTAATTAGCATGCGCCGTACCACTAATTGATGGGCTGGGTTTAGTTACCCGTGGTCTCTTGCCAGCTCGCGCAGTCTGACGCGGGCTAACTACACTACTAGATAGTATGCGAGAGGCGATACACGCCCTGCGTTGCATCTTCTGGTGCCTCCGAAGTATGCAGAACACGCGGATCGATCCGACTGTGGTAAGCCATCCCGTCCGTTGCATATTGGCTTTTTCGCGCTCTAGCTTTGCAGTTTCAGAGAAAACCGTTCGAAATTTCAGACCTTGATTGCCCGTTAAAATTTTCGGCCAAATTGCGTGGGAGGCACTGTCGCAAATCGCGGAATTGGGCTGCTAGACGGGTCCCTGTGCTAACGCATGGTCTTCCGACGCCCACCTCTTTTGCCACTTGCGCAGCAGAATTAGAGTAAAGAAGCTTTGTATTTCGCGCTTTTCACGCCCCTTTTTGGCTCACAGTAACGCCACAGCTTGACGATTTTGCAGGAAATGAGCTCTTACAGGAACTTGTTATTGCCTAAACTTAGGGGGTGCGGTCTGAATGACACGTGACGGTGGTGTGATTCGTTTTCAAAAGGGAACGTTACGGATCGTTGTTTTTCCCCGCAGAGAGCAAGAGAATGGATTCGTCAAGGTCTTTTGGTGAGTACTATATGCAGTTTTCCTGCGTAGACACCGCGCACATATGCTGTCACGCTGTTCGCGCAGTTTACGTGTGAGTATGCTGCTGGGTTTTGTCCCACGTTGACTAGCGCTCGCTGCACGCTGTAGGTACGTCGTCTTCCTTTTGCAGCCCTGTGTTCATCTTGTTGCTTTATGACCCTAAGCATTCTCGCGCTGATCCAGAGTCGTTTGCCCTGTGGAAGGCCCTTTGTAGGCCTTATGTGTCCCTGTGTTCTATTAGCAAGTCAGCAGGACTCTTCATGTGTAAGTCACGTGATTTTGCCTTTGAATACGCTCAGCATCCCCCTTCCACCCACCTACTAAGAGAATTGTCAAGCTGGCTGCTGCGGTTGGGAACCTCTCAGTATTATCTATCTAGATTAGAAACTGCACCTAATTTTCCCACCAACACTGAATAAATAATGCTTGCTTTTGCCAGTTTGGTGATGTGTGATGGTTCCCTCATTTCTAGAGACGCTTCTACTGTACTGGTGGAGAGAAAAAATCGTCGCAGCCATTCTGAATGTACTGGTGGTGTTCTATCATCATAATGAACAGGTGAGTGTCGGTTATTTTTTGTCAGTGCATTTCTATTGTTTCTTTCTCTATCAACTCACCTTCACCGTGCTGACGCACACTGTAATAAGTGCTCACCCAGCCAGTATCGCACGTTACCTTCTTTTGTGGTGATTTTTTTTCTTTTTGGTGGCAGTAGGCAATTGTAACATGTACATATACATGTATGTGACTTGTAGGTTGCTATGCATGCTCTACATGAAGGCCTGTGATAATTTCTGCACTTTACCTTTCTATTCACTCACAGTGTGTTTGTTGATGTGATGTTTCATATACACTGCAAATCATCGCTGTACTAGTGGTCTTCTTCATCATTGAACAGTGGTTTGTTGTTTATTGCATTTCTATTGTATCTGGTTCCATCAACTCACCTTCACCGTGCTGATGCACACTTTTTCGTTATGTTGGCTGTAGTCAATTGTAACTTACCGGTAAGTGACTTGCATTGTTCCCATAGTTTTTATGACCTGTGGCAATTTCTGAACTTTACCTTTCTATTCACAGTTTTTGGATGTGATGTTTCATATACACTCTGCAGGTTCCCTCATTTCTTCTACTGTACTGGTGGAGAGGAAAAAATCATCGCAGCCGTTCCGATGGTGTTCATCATAATGATCCGGTGAGCGGTGGTTTGTTTTGTTATAGTTTTCCTGTTTTTCGACAGCCTCCAACTAACCATGTGCCATAACAGTTATTTGGGGGTTTCCCCCTGTGATGTAGGTTTTAGCCCCTAATGACCTTGCCCTGTTAGCTCATTGGGCAAAGCACTTGTGCCTAGACTGCAGAGTGTAGTGGCTTTGAATCTCACCCAGGGCTGGGCAGCTCTTTTTTCAGAGTTGTCCTGGTGTTGTTTGCCTTCCTCTGCTGGTAATGTTGTTGACACATGTTCATGGCTACACTAGCACACCATCTGAATTTCTTCTGATCTCGCACCCACTGAATCCTTTAGCATTGCAACTGCAGTGTTCAAACCCCAAAAAAGTGGGAATGGCTGATCTGATGAGTCCTCCCACTATAAAATATAAAGGACGACAACCATCTCTGGGATGCATGGTTCCCAGGTTTTTTTTACCTGTAGCTAAATCACAAACTTGTGTGGAAGTGTACCCTTCCCTTTCAACTGCAAGAGTGATGCCACCACCATGAGTATTGTCTTAGTCACCCTCTCTGGGAACTGTTTGGGTGAGCCTTCAAGGTGTGCAGGATTGACCCAGTTGTGCAATCTCTGAGAGTGTGCTGTCAGGCATGCAGGTTGACCTGGTCTTTAATCTAGGGCTTCCTAATCTACCACCAAAATCTCATTACCTTCATATTGTTAGTGTAGCTGGTGGGGTGAGGTATATACTGAGCTGCCTCACTATTCCTAGTGCTCTGGCAAGTTTTGTTTCCAGTGGACCAGAATTGAAATTGGGACAAACCAGTCAAACCGGTATTCTGGACCAGTTAGCGAGAAACAGGCTGATGCACTCGTACTTCTAATATGTAAGTGCTCACCCAGCCATAGCACAACATTACTGTTTTTGACTCTCACTTCCATCATGCACACTTCACTTTACACTCACCCAATAGCCACGGATTGTATTGCCTCAGCTCTAGTGGTCATTATTGAGGTGTGGGTGCAGGCAAGTTGCACACAGATGCACAAAACACCCAGTTCTAATTAATGCACGTTGATCAGCGGTAGCGACAGATTTCCCCTCTCTCTTGTTGTTAGATATTGCATGGAGTCAATGCACACTCTACATGTACTGTTTGGAGTATTGCATTTATGAATTTCTATTCACTGTGGAATTGTATATTCTATAATGCAGGTTCATCCATTACAAGAGAAGCTTTTTCTAGACTAGTGGGGGGAACAACATCATTCGTTCCAAACTTAGTAGTGGTGTTCTACATCAATCAAGAGTGCCGTCATGATCTGCTGGTGAGCTGTGGTTGGT
The DNA here is from genome assembly GCA_030341885.1 of Geodia barretti. NCBI lineage: Eukaryota > Metazoa > Porifera > Demospongiae > Tetractinellida > Geodiidae > Geodia > Geodia barretti. The sequence goes on along the minus strand of CASHTH010003985.1, from coordinate 40,067 downwards.
TGTCACTGACCTGTAAGTGGGTACCTAATAACATCCACTCTTCATGTGGATTCACACTGCCCGACAGAACCATACAAACTCATACAGTAAACCCTGGCATGGATAACTTTCTATATAGGCAAAATATTTGTGTGGTGTGAATCCACTCGTGAGTGACGACATTGTGGGGCAGTCATCTCTGTGTATGTATGAATTGAGACTGTCCCATGATGGGCCTTCAACCTCCTCGTGGTGTCACTTGGGAGGAAGTTGCACACAGTTTGCAACTCCCTGCGAATAGAAGGCAAAACAAGAACATGTGTGATGTATGTTATTTCTCACTGTGCTCATTACCTTGCAACCTTTCCTATCATGCTGATTTGCTAGTGTCTGGAGGAAGCCACATTCGTAACAGTCTGTGGAGACACACATTACAGGGTGATGCCTGTGTAACAAACAGTTGCATGCCCCGAACATCATCAGTATGTATATAATGTGTAGACATTGCTACTCACCTCTACGATACTTACATTTCACCCCTTCACAAATGGCACTGGTATACGAGTGTCAGCGACAGATTCACGCAATGAAGCGGCTTATATACTCCTTGCACCGTGTTCACTACTGCAGTAAAAAGTAGGGCTGTAGGGTCCTTGATGTGGTATGAGCATGCTCATAACCATTTCAGTGAGCAATACTTCCAAATGTTGTACCCCGTGAAAAATTGCCTCCATAGAAATAGGTCAGACTGTATTCCAAATTATCATCTGTGTCCAACTTCCTGTGCTCTCCAACTATCACCAACATTCTATACTCACTTATAGGGCCAACTTTTTGGATTTAATACCATGTTTCTGTGTTATTCTTCGTATCTCCTCTTCTCCCATTTTATAGGCTTTCTGAAGTCTTGCAAAGAGGGCTATGTACCTATTGTCTACATTTGGGATCTCAGTTGTTTAGTGAGTGTGTCTTTGTCACGATGAGATGGCCAAGTGTGACTCTTGCCACATCTGGTATCACCATTACTGCATGGACATTCCCAGCGAGGTGTTTGGGGACTCTGTGAGGTCCACTGGGAGTGCAAGAGGTGTATGCACTCACCAGCACTGGTAGGTCAGCACAGTGTGTGACTCTGACTCCAACTGTTTGCTGGAAGTTTCTCCGCGCTACTACCAGCATAACAGATTTATTTGCCGGTTCGGTGTCATTCGGGAGGAAGTTGCTATTATTTGTGTTCGTAACTTTCTGCTAACAGAAGGCAAAGTTTATAAATCCATGTTTATACCTGTGCTGTTTTGTTTGGTTTTGATGTTTTGCTGAAGCACTTTCATCTGTTTCCAGCAGTGCTAATTTGTCTAGACAGTCACCGAGAGTTTACAGAGCATAAGATGCTGGGGGACATTGTGGAAGGAAGTGGGTCATTATGCCAGTGTAAGCATACCACTTTCTTCTGGAGTGTTTTCCAGAGTCTGCTTATCATTGTGCTCTATACTTACTAGCTTTGACCCCCTTTTCAAATGACTTGATGCAGGGAAGGTTTTTGAATGTGAGCAACTTCATACTAATACAGCAAGGGGGCCCTATCCAACTCCCATCTCTTTCCAGCACCTATGTATTAGGAGCTGCTTTTATGTGTATGGTAACTTGCCCTAGCACAGTGGAGTGGGCTCTTATAGAGATAGTGTTTATTAGGAAGGAATGACTACTACCAAAAGGGAAGCTTTTTGTACCCGAGGTTAAACTATTCCCCCTAGATGAGTTTCGACTCTGGATTACGCCCTCAGCTTTCTTTATGTACGATCACTCTATTCGAATTCATTCCTTTCCGCCCTGTGCCCCCACCAATTCTTCTCCCTCTCTAGATTATATGGTATCATTAGTTTCCCTCCCACAGGACTCACTGCATACCTCAACTGTCGCTGCTCATCTCCCGCCCCTACAGCCCTCTTGTTACCTTGACTTCTCATTTAATTCCTAAAGCAGCTACTTTGGTCACATCTGTGCCAAGGTTTCATCTTGGTTATCCTCATTCCATCACAGTGTGCTACCGCTTTGAACGTGAGGAATAGCCCAAGGATTCCTATGGTAATACAAAAAAAAAAGTATGGTGCTAGGGTGCATATAAACTCAGAATGGGTGGTTGTGGGGATAGAAAATTTGCAGGTGCAGTAGGAATAACCACCCCCACTCTACCACCGTTATTGTAGTGTCACTGACATGTATAATTATGTCGGTGAATTATTGTGTATGTTAATTAGTGGCACATGTACATAATTATATACAATATGTATAGAGAGAGCATGCATGAAATATATGTCATAGCCTACCAGCCATAGGATATAGATAGATAGATAGATAGATAGATCGGAAATAAATATAAACAAACCACCACACACCATAGTTACAAACCCCAAAATATATCCACACAACACAACACACACAAATACACGAGACAGACAAGATAGTAGGACACTGGGTGCCAGCCTTGAGAACCGGGACGGTGGGTTAAAGAGTCTTTATGGCTAGCCAACTCTCCCCACACACCCAGCATCCAAACTCCACCATCACAAACAATGACATCCACCACAGTGAGTAACGTACGATAGTACAGTCACGACAACACATGTAGAGTACGACTAAAATATAAATATAATATATAATATATACACAAACACAGATGGTAGAAAAAGAAATTGGTAGCATTGTAGAAAAATAGAAACTTGTAGAATAAAAGCACTGAAGTGCAAACCCTCGGCGCATTTGTGACGCGCACGCGTAAGAAACGCAGGCGCCGTACCACTATTGATGGCTGGTTTAGTTAGAGCTGTACTCGTGGTCTCTTCCCAGCTCGCGCAGAGTCTGACGCGGGCTAACTACAACTACTAGATAGCATGCGAGAGGCGATACACGCCCTGCGTTGCATCTTCTGGTGCCTCTGAGGTACGCAGAGCACGCGGATCGATCAGACCGTGGTAAGCCGTCCCGTCCGTTGCCTATTTGCATATTAGCTTTTTCGCGCTCTAGCTCTGCAACGGAGCAGTTTCAGAGAAAACCCCACATATTTTCTGACCTTCATTGCCCGTTCAGTAGGTGGTATCCTTTGTGAGACGAACGAACACTCGAGAAGTGAGATGACGAGTAACAGACAGACACACACACACACACACAGACAGACAAACCCAACTACCGTAACCCTCGCTGCGCATGCGCGCCGAGGGTTAATGACTCACTTGTAGCAGTAAACACATGGTACAAAAACAGAATGACTTACTTGTAGCGGTAAAAACGTGGTAGAAAAATAGAATCTGGAATAAAATGACTTACGCAGGTGCACTATCGTGGTTCCTATTAGTGCCGCCCCACGTAGTGTACATAGTAAAATGTATGCAGTAGTCAACGTGAAGCTTATGTCTGACAACTGTGTGTGTACAAAACATCTAGCTACCAATCCCACGGGATCTTCTACTTGTCGAGACATGGCGGCCCAGGAATCCATCACTGGCTGGCAAACATACACCGTCCTCAATATGTCTACAATATGTCTACGTACACTGCGGTTGTATTTGCAATACAAATGATTTTGCGCAAACCTTCTAAATGCTTTACATAGCTCCGCATATCTAAATCCTTGCTTTATTAGTTTTTGTGTGAGTTTGTAATGTCGCTCACAAAATTGCTCGTAACCACTGCATATTCTACCTATACGTACAAGTTGGGAAATATATACACCATAAGCTGGTTTAGATGGGATGTTAGAACTCATATTTGGAAAATTCACGATCTCAAAGTGAAAACTATCCCTCTTATCGTACAACGTAGTAGAATATTTCCCATGTTCTATAGTAATAAGTATATCTAAGTAGGAAAGTGTAGTTGGGCTCTCCGTAGTTTTTTTAGCTGAAGCTCAGAAGGATAATTATGTCCTGTATGGCGTCATTAAATTGGATGTTATTTAATATAAGAAGGTCATCTATGTACCTCATTGTATTGGTGGTGTGAAAATTAATTTCTAGGAGCAGCTATACATATACAGCAATAATTATCACCATACAGGGCTTACTTACATAGACAGAAACAGAATGAAGTTCGAGTTCCAACTAGCTATGGATTTCTAAAAATTCCCTGATGACCAAAGGTCACATCCTCAACGTCACCTGCCCCAGACCAACACCACCTTGGACTTTTATCAAGGCCCCCAGGGGCCTGTTCGGTGGGAGGCTGTTGGGGATGTTGGCAGGGGAGGACACATTTCCGGACCATGAAGCCACCGGAGAGCCCGAATATATAAATGTGTCTTTCAGGTGGATAATGATCTTCCTGTACGTGTCTGCTGGAAGCCGGTGGAAAAGCTCTGGGTAGAACTCTCTGCGCGTAGTTCCCACGCTAGCCGGCCTTTCCAAAGCATGGTCATCTTCTGAGCAAGGCGTCATCATTACAATCTGGTACACGTACGCTTGAAGTTTTGTAGGCTTGTTGGTGCATCGTTTGCTTGCAGGATTGGGGCGTTTGGCTGCCCCAGAGCGGTGTGTACTGCGTCTCAATCATAGAGTATGATTAGCCCAGGGTCTTCCGCTACTTCTCTCGAGTCCTCGGCGTCCATTGGGGAGTCGCAGGCGAGTTGCAGGGCGAATCGAGCAGGGGGCCGGGGAGTCGCAGGCGAGTTGCAGGGCCGGGGAGTCGCAGGCCAGTTTCAGGGCGAATCGAGCAGGGGGCCGGGAAGTCGCAGGCGAGTTGCAGGGCCGGGGAGTTGCAGGCCTGTTTCAGGGCGAATCGAGCAGGGGGCCGGGGAGTCGCAGGCGAGTTGCAGGGCGAATCGAGCAGGGGGCCGGGGAGTCGCAGGCCAGTTTCAGGGCGAATCGAGCAGGGGGCCGGGGAGTCGCAGGCGAGTTGCAGGGCGAATCGAGCAGGGGGCCGGGGAGTCGCAGGCCAGTTTCAGGGCGAATCGAGCAGGGGGCCGGGGAGTCGCAGGCGAGTTGCAGGGCGAATCGAGCAGGGCCAGGGCCGGGGTATTGATTACAAGTCATAAATGCTTTCATACTTTTATACAGCATGTGAGAGAAAGGACAAGGTAGCTACTCGTTCAAAATACATGTCGTGAATGCTTTTGTACTGTTACACACAATGTGAGAGGAAGGACAGGGTAACTACTCATTCAGAATAGCTTGATTACATCTGGTGATTGCTTTTACTGCATGTGAGGGAAAAGAAAGGATTAGATATACTCTGAATACTCAAATTATACGTGAAGAATGCTGCATAAATAAGCATCCTGGGCGAACAAGTTAGCCTGTTAGGTAAAGGGCAGGCCAAGTTTTAGGGGTTTATACCTTTGACACATTTCATAATTAGGGGACACCTATATAACACAAGATGTGACAATTTGTAAAAGATTACTAGGGGCTAACATGTGGGGGTATAAACACACCAGGTATGATATTCACTATGTGTGTAAATACAATAGGCTATACAGATATACAAATATAATTTATTGGTGTCGGATAGGCTAGGTAAATATCTTGGAAATCTGTACCTTATACATCAAGGCAGTGAGGGGCTTGCTAACCATCCTGAATACCCTGATTATGCATAGTGACGGTTTCGTACATTTCGTACTTTTATCAAGCATGTGAGGGAAAAGACATGTCTACTAAAGAAGTGTGGATATTTGTGAGAGGAGGAGGAGGAGGAGGAGATGGGGGGATAAAATTGCAGAATAGCAGAAAGGTAAAATAATCGTAATATAAGACGGGAAAGATAACTATGACTATGTGTGCAAGATACGTATATACTTGCAGCTAAATTGGACCAGTGAGTTTCTGTGTCTGGGAAACTTGTAAAAGCAAGAATATGCAGTGTTGGCGAGAAAATAAGTTGCAGTTTCTAATCTAGATATATTCCCAAAATTATATGGTTTTTTATCTACATCTGTTTCAGAGGTCCCCAAACGGCAGAGGTCCCCAAACGGCAGTAGCCAGCTTGACACTTCTTAGTAGGTGGGGCATGGGGAATGTTGGGCCTATTCCAGGCAAAATCACGAGACTTACATATGACTCCTGTCTGCTTAGAGGTCATTATTAGACTAAAACACAAGGGGCACATAAGGCCTACAAAGAGCTTCCACAGGGCAAACGACTCTGCATCAGCGCGAGAATGCTTAGGGTAGATGAACACAGGGCTGCAAAAGGAACACGACGTACATACAGCGTGTAGCGAGCGCTAGTCAACGTGGGACAAAACCCAGCAGCATACACACACGTAAACTGCGCGAACAGCGTGACAGCATATATATGTGCGCGGTGTCTACGCAGGAAAACTGCATATAGTACTCACCAAAAGACCTTGAGGAATCCATTCTCTTGCTCTCTGCGGGGAATGCCGAGGAAATGGGCGTCGGAAGACCATGCGCAAGCCCAGGGACCCGTCAAGCAGCGCAATTCCGCGATTTGCGACAGTGCCTCCCACGCAATTCGGGCGAATCTAAAGTAGGCCGTATCCTTTGTGAGACGAACAAACACCCGAGAAGTGAGATTGAGAGTAACAGACAGACAGACAGACAGACACACAGACAAACCCAATGAAAAGCACTAAAGTGCAAACCCTCGGCGACCTGGGCATGCGCGGTACCGCTAATTGATATGTAGTATACTCGTGGTCTCCCGCTAGTAACGTCTGACACGGGCTAGCTACAGTAGTAGATAGCATGTGGGAGTCGATACACGCCCTTCGTTGTGACTTCTCGTGCCTTCAAGCAGACCCGAGCCTGTTCAAAATATAAGCGCATGCGCATTTTCCGCAGCGATAAAAATGGCCGACTAGCATTAGCCGTACAATGACGGAAGCGCTCTCTAGCTCTGCAACGGAGCATTTTCAGAGAAAACTGTTCGAAAATTCTGACCATCATTGCCCGTTAGGTAGGTCGTATCCTTTTTGAGACGAACAGACACTCGAGAAGTGAGATTGAGAGTAACAGACACACACACACACCCCAACTACAGTACCCTCGCTGCGCATGCGCGCCGATGGTAACTACTGTAACCCTCGCTGCGCATGCGCGCCGAGGGTTAATTATTATGAAGATCTTTGGCCTTGTAATCTTTAGCGAATTTCTTCCCCTTTTGCTTAATTTGGTTCCCCATTCATTTCATAACCATGATTGTCGGCACATTTTTGGGGAAAATCATGATACAATGTCTCCATCGAAACACAAAATCTAAACACCCCCCTTGAACAACAATAGACTTAGAGTGCTATAAGGTGATGATGAAATAAACTATATATAATTATGTGAAAGTGATCACCAAAGTTAATGTTCTACTTGGTGTTGTGTTGTTTGGTGTGTGCCTTCAACTTGGGAAAGTTGGACTGTTCTTCCCCACACACATGGCATCTCAGTGGCATCTTCAGCAGGGAGTCACACGTGGCCTTGTCAAACACCTCCACACTCCCCTTCTCCTCCAGTGAGGAAATGATACTCTGTGCATCAATGAAAAACTCTGTCGTGAAAGAGTTCCAGTGTTTCTTGTGTTTGAGGCACCCAGAGTCAAAGTCTTGGCTCACGACGTGCATGTGGAGTCGGGCCATGCTCGGCTGTGCGTGTAAACCGTATCGAACGGCGAGTTTATGCACTGCCAACTCTGTTACAAAGTCTGTTGCTACTTGGAGCATGTGTTTCAGGAGAGGGAGGTGGGACACGCTGAGTGCTTTGAGGCTGGAGATGTCTGTATGGGGCAGGACAAGGTAGTGGTGTCTGGCCTTCGGGTATTTGTCCCTGATCATCACCATTCTGTCGTCTGACATGACAATCATGCTGGGGTCACTCATGGACTGGAGGAGACCCTGGCTCCAGTGTCCAGTCGGGCGCTTTGCGGGCAGCGTTGCTACGCTAGCACAGCCTGCTCGCTTCATCTTTGCTCCTCTTTACTCCAGCAGCAAAATGTATCGATGATAAGATAAGGAAGGGGGAAAAGATGATCCAAGTGGTAGATCGAGCAGGAGGAGTGTCTGGCACAGGTGGGAGGGGCTCTTACGTCATAACGTAAATAGCAACCTTTGACCCCTAATATCCGACGTCGACGAAGACGGAGTTGTTGGTGGTTGACGTTGTCTGAACTAGTATCCTTGACCTCGGTAAAGAGGATGTCGGCTACTACGGAGGAAGCAGCGCCGCCTAACACTCACTCCAGAAGGGAGAGAGCCTTCCTGGGGCAACTACCGAGCGATTTCCTCCGCGTAGAACCGGCCTCAACGGCGGCTCACCCCTCTTCCTCCGGGTACTGTCTCACTCTAAGTGATCGTACTAGTGTTTACCGCTCGCTTGTGTAGTACGAGTCCATGCACATTCAGTGGCTCTCGCGCTAGCTTGTTTGGCACTGGAAACTGGGTCGCCCCATGCTCTTATCTGCATGGCGCCATAAAGAGAGATATGTGTCTCTGTTGATACTAGAGCTGGAGACTATCCTTTATGTAACCTCTTGTACCCGTATGTAAGAGTCTTCAGGTCCTATTTCTTGCTTCTTTCAGTGGGTGCTTGTATCATTCACTTGAATGAGGAGAATAATGTAGTATGTGTGTGTGTTGTTCCGTGGGTTCGTAAAGTGCACACCGTGTCAGTTGTAGTTTACTCTACAGACCTATTACGCGGACCTGTGTACCACAATTTATGTTTGGCATGCCGAGTCTGTTATTTAGTGTGGTTCATTAATTATACAAGTAAGTATAGAAATTTCCCTGTGGTAATCTTGTTCCATTGGCTGTTTGTGTCTAGGGACCAGCCTCACCTTGCACCAATGAGTTTTGGAAGACCAGCGGCTCACCAGCGCCCTCATGAGGCAATGCTCGGGAGACTCAAAGTTACCATTGCTCAGGTACATTACTCTATCCTTCCCTCTCCCTCCCTTCCGATATCTCCATCTCTGTATCTCACTTCCTCACTTCGTCTCTCGCTCCTTTTCCTCCCTCTCCCCCTATCCCCCTTCCCACACACTTTGCATGTGGCACACAGTGTGGTGTGTAAAAGCACGACAAACCAGCTTAGTAGAAATTAGGGCGCAGTGCACTGTATACGTTAGTTCCAACTACGTTTCTTTATTCAGCAGCAGCAGTGTTGAATCACAAGGGATTCTTAGTCTGATGCCCACTCAGGGCAGCTCGCTCTTTCTTCGGTTTGTTTTGGGTGTAGTTGTGTTGCCTCCACACAATCTTTACTACACGTACGCAAGCTCAATTCGACCATTAGATCTTAATTGAATGGATGTAGTAGTGAAGCTTGTTGGGTTCCTTTGCCTGGTGAGCTATGTAGCTGTTGAAACATACACGCAGTATACATATACTCCTTCTTGCTATGTACGGAATCACCCCACTGAGTGTTACTATGGATGCCAAAGCTCTCTGTTGTGGACAAGGCTTGTTGTTGTCAGTTGTTGAACTATTGAAGACATAGCACTGTCCCTTAGTCCCTTAGAAATCTGTCTGCAGGTAACTGTATTGACACATGGTGCCCTGGTGCTGGTGCCACTAATGTAATAGTGGGGGGCCTTCCTAACCTGGAGAGCTGGCTGTTAGTCTAGACAGGTAGTCTGGACAGGGTGCCTCCCCCTCATTAGTACTGGGAGTTACTTGTCTAGCTACTACCTACAGGTCATTTACAGGAGTATGTGATACACATTGGCTTGAACTTGCCCTTACGTCATCCATCATAAACGTAAGGCCAACGCCACATGATACTGCTGTACTTACACATAACTATGACTCCATACATTAGTACAAATGTCGATAAAAATTTCATGCTGCTGCCATCCTGCGTCGCTGGCTGAGGAATAGGAGATTGCGACCCTGCACCAGGAGGATCGAGTAGTGGAAGTAGGCGAAATCCCTCATTCTCGTGTGCATGTACATAAGATCAATATGGGGACTTAAAACTATGGTGTATACTTGTACCATAGATGTATAGTGCCTTGGGAAAGTGTTGTCACTACCGCAGAGGGTAAAAAAAAACAGCTAGGTGTATTCTCCATGTGATGAATGCCTATCATAGTTATAAAGAAGTGAAGCTGCGAGGGTTATGCACCGTAAAGTGCTTTTCTGTACTCAGTGTGTATGTACAAATGACTAGCCTTTAGAGACTTGTACAATGGTCCCCTCTCTCTTGACAACCTCCCCCCCTCCCCACCCTCACTCAGGCCAAGCTGTCTAAGAACTACGGGTTCACAAGGATGGACCCATACTGTCGCATCCGCATCGGCCACTCTGTCTACGAGACACCCACTGACCTGAACGGCTCTAAGAACCCTCGCTGGAACAAAGTGTTCAGCTGGTAATGATCCACTCTAGTATGCTTACTGTATTATGGGTATTGCCATAATATTATAATACAGAAACTCTTGACCACAAAAAGTAAGGTGTGGTGAACTGTGGTTTTAGCAATGCGTTGCACACTAGCCGACTGTTTTGGAGGAAAAGTGTTTTTTGTCATATTTCAGTGTTTCCCGCAGGGTAATATTCAAACAAGGTGCTTATGAATTATTAATTCCCTCAGCTTTCAGGCTGAAAAACATTACTTGCTACTCAGTTTCAAGGCACTTCCTGTTGGGAAATCCCCTACTTGCCTAAAGCCTTTCAAGTGCTACTCTATAAGCCATACACAGTGTAACCATGCTATATACATGTAGTTGCATTTTACGCATGGGCAATAATTGTACACGTCCATTTTCAGGATTTTTCATTCCGGGCGGAGCGCCCGGTTGTTATAATGCTGCGGGAAACACTGTATTCCCATTGTTACATATGTAATGTGGAGTAATCTATGATTAATTTTCTCTCTTTCTATCTTCCAGCAACATACCACGTGGGATAAACAGCATGTACATTGAGATTTTCAATGAGGTACGCCAAGTCCATATCAATACAACAATCTTTGAGTTATTTAATTTTATACTCAATAAACACGTTGAACCACAGTACACATTTCCGTATGTGAACGTCATTCAAAACTTCAGCACAAGTTTTTTTTTGAGTTTTTGACGACTCCGTTTCCCTCGGTCTGTATGTGCAGCGAGGGTTACAGTACTCAGCCCTTCTGTCTAAGGCTATTCTGGCACTACAGGCTACGAGGCAGCCTATGACTGATAGCAACAGCTTTAGAGCGATGAGAGCAGAGTTTCAGTAACAGGTTATGAATTTAGCCCCTTGCATACTGACACATTCCCTATAATCTGAGACAACCCGGTGAAGAAAGTGGTTGTGCAAGTGGCTTACATTACTCCATTATTGGCGAGCGGGAGCGAGCTAACCTAGTGGTACGAACAGCGCGATTTTTCTATATATATAATTATATATTTATATACGACCGTTTGTACGTCGTCCATATCCTATCCACTAACCATATAACCGTATGGTGTGCAGCGCTACCTGGCTCTGGACGACCGAGTGGCGTGGGCCTACTTCCAGTTCACCAGTGACATGTTCAGTGGAGAGACGATAGAAGAGTGGGTGGCCCTGTCGGGGAAACAGGGGGAGGGGCAGGAGGGAAACATAAACATCATCCTCTCTTTCACTGTTAGTTGAGCACTCTTATTAGAGGGTAGTACATACAGTGCCATACAAAAACGTTCAATATTACGAGTACAAACTTGTGGCGCCTTTTATTTGCCCATGCAAACTTCAAAAAGTATATGCTCATCTGTACATGTACACTACTTTATGGATATCCCTACTGTGGCTTTTTAACATTCCTACAGTTTTTGTGTGGCACCTACAATGTAATTAACCCTCGGCGCTCATTCGCAGCAAGGGTTCACGGTCCTTGGTTTGCATGTGTGTCTGTGTGTCCGTCTGTCTGTCTGTTACCACGTTTTCTGCGACGAGACAATAAAAGAGCGATACCAACGGGTTCATCGCTACACTGGCTTCATTTCTAAAAAGGCGATTATCGTAAAAAGAATACTCCATTAGAAAGTTATGGCGTGAAAAGCAAGTGAACAAGCCAATTGCAATTTAGCACAGGCTTACCTCGACCGCGTCCGCTCGCTCTTGTACATCTTGCAGGCACAACGAAGGGCATGTATCGACTCCCGCATGCTATCTACTACTGTAGCTAGCCCGTGTCAGACTCTCCGCAAGCTACTAGCGGGAGACCACGAGTAAATGCATACTAATAGCCCAGCCCATCAATTAGCATGCGCAGTTTGCTGAGGATTTGCACTTTAGTGCTTTTCATTTACATTATGGAGAGTGTTAAAAAAGAGTGGAAGTCATTGCTGTGTGCGTCTGGACATCGCTTTGCCGGAATAATAATATTGTTAATCTGCCGATCTACATATTGTGCCTCTGTGCTGTGCACAGTGTCCTATTTTGGTCATACATACAGTGTGGCTTACTCACAATAAACCTATGTGTACATGGACTACTTTCTCTTTTCTAAAACACTATGAAGTGTGTTATAAAGCAGTGTGGCTATCATCTTTTCCCCTGTTGTACTGTGTGTGCCCCCCACTCTCAGCCTGCACCCCCAGCCGCGTCCTACCAGATGGGGGCCTACGGCAACCAGCCAGTCAGTATGGCCCCACCGGGGATGCCAGGGGCACAAATGTTGTACGGAGGCGGCTATCCTCCTACTCTGTCTCAGCAGCACCAAATGCAACAAATGCAACAGCTCCAACAGCAGCAGCAGCAGCAACAGCAACTTGCAGGTTTGGTTTTCCCGAAAGTTTACTACTGCATTAGTCTTTGAGTGAGGTCGGTCGTAAGCATTTTAGAGGGAGTGATCAATCGCCCTTTTGAAAAACTCCCCTAAAAGTACTTATGTATTATGTTGTTTAAGATTGTCGGCCCGTGTTCATTGTCATTTATCCAAACTTCCATTTTTACCACTTTACTCCTTGTACGGAGGTTTTAAGAGGTTTCCTACGACTTCACATTTTTAGTATATAGGGTAAAATTTGTTTACAATTTCCGAGATTGTGATTGTAGCTAGAAGGTAACTGTTTGAAAAACTTGAGTCTGTCTCTTTCTGCACCCCTGTGTTTGTTTTGAGAGCTTTCTACTTTCTATTTTGTAATAATGTGTCAGACCACCATTTCGGGGATTATGATTGTTAACGTATGATTCTCTCCCTTTCTGTTTCTCTCCCTTTCTCTCTCTCTCCCCCCTCTCTCCCTCTACCCCTCTCTCTCTCCCTCTCTCTTTCTCTCCCTCCCCCCCCCCTGTGGTCTGTTATCCAGGGATGCAGCAGGCGACGCAGCGACCGCAGATCAAGGACGAGGACGTCTCGCGGCTCCAGGAGATGTTTCCGACCCTCGACACGGACGTGGTTCGCTCCGTCCTCGAGGCCCATCACGGAGTGCCCGACTCTGCTGTCACTGCTCTCCTCCAGATGACAGAGACCTGATTAGCTACAATCAGGACCGTACAACCCCAATTTCGGACACACTGACTTGTATAACATTATAATTATGCACACATGAACACACATTGTGGCTCTCTGGAGAGTGTATATATACTTGGACCTGATGTCTGATTCCGTCAATGCTTTTTTATTAGTAGCCTTAGCAATTTCCTGTGTATAGATTGGTGGAGTATTGTGTACGTATTATGTACGTATTCAAGTGCACTGCATACTACCAAAGCAGCTCTGGGTTAAACTATAATACCATTTTGTTCTCCAACCCACCGTCGCAATAAAATCAAAGCTTGCCTGCACCAGAAAACGACTCAGAGCTGCTTTGGTAAATGTGCAAAACCCTCACAGAGTGTGAATGTAGGCTTAACTGCTGTGAATGTATGCATTAATATAGGTGTTGGTTGTCCTATATAGAGTGTCTATGATGTGTTGGGTGTCTGTTGTGTCCACTTCTTGGACAAGATAAAGGCATGCAACTAAGAAAGGAAGTGGATTTAGTGCGCCTAACGCTGATGGTTGTTTGTGACTCAGTCTTTAAATGAAGTAACAAGACTATCACTAAGTACGGTAGTAGTTAGTATAATGACACAGGTTGTCCTGCATTATGCCCAAACATTTGAGATTTTCATGTTTCACTTTCAGTTTCAATCATATCCAACTTTTGACACATCAGATTGATCCGTATCGTCACACAAAGAGCATGTATCCAAGAAATGGCTTAAATCGCATAATCTGTACTTGATTTATTCAAGAAAGCTAGTTTTCAAAATTGTTGTTGTTCAGTTTAGACGCGTATCTCAAAAAACCAGCTAAGATATGGAGATGGAACTTTGCACAGAGATTGGAATCCATGACAGGTCGTGCAAGAGCATTTTTTTCCATCAAACATTACAAGTTTGTAAACAACAACAAACAGCCTCAAGGCAATTGAAATGTGCTTGTGCATATAACTTGCTTATGATGGGTCCTCTCACAATGAAACTTGGTGCACTTATGTAAAGTAAATGACGACAAAATGTCTGAGACGATATCTTAAAAAGCCAATGTTACTTTTTTATGGGCTTATGGCACACCATGCAATAGAAAAGAATTCCATTCACCTTTTAGCAATAGAACCAAATCACTATAATTATAAAAGTGAAGAACTAGGTATAGCCTGTAGGCGGCTTAATGGTGTAGCTAATGCAACCACCCATTGTGAGGTAAGAATAATTATAGTACGGTGAAGGGACTACCTCAGTTACAATGTAAACAAGCGTTGTGCTAGCTATTCCACAAAGGTATTATATAACACTAAGGAACAAGCAATGGTGTGGGAGCATGCTCACCCAATATATACACATCTCAAGACCAGCAAATAAATGCAGGTGAAGTGTGTTGAAACACAGTTGGTTTGGTGCTGGCTGCACTTTCAGTTGTTGTTGGTTAGCCACTTTTCCCAACGGTCAATTGTCCCCACAATAATAGGATTCATTTCCCTTTCATTCATTTTTGAATCACGAGCCAGCACAAGTGGAGGTGCAGTTGGGGAAGGTTAAGTGTTATAGTCAAACCACCCCGAACTAGCGCACAACAACCTGATACACCTTGTTCCCCCCGGTGGAGGTGCAGTTGGGGAAGGTTAAGTGTTATAGTCAAACCACCCCGAACTAGCGCACAACAACCTGATACACCTTGTTCCCCCCGGTGGAGGTGCAGTTGGGGATGGTTGTCGAACCTCACCTAACTTGACAAAAATGGCTCATCATGCCTTAATTATTAGTGTGCTCTGCACTTCTCAACAGCACCACACCATGGACCAATATTATTATTAATTTTGTTGTATCATAATTATATACGCTTGGTTGACGTTACTAAGCAACTACTGTTCCTGTACATAGCTATGATGTACTGACTACAACTGTTTTATGGACAGTTATTTTGCCTAGATTGAATGCAATTCAAGGCTTCTTTGACGAGTGAACACAACTTAACCTGTCCATGAACTACTCTACATAATTATAGCTAATGCATCTTTTGGTAATTGCATGAATCCGCTTTCTTTTTTATTCCCGATACTGCTTTCTATTTGACGCTGTGAAAAACGTGTACTTTGTAGAATGTTGCAGTAGGTAGCTATTAATTATAATTATTATGTCATAAGATCTTGCATAGCTTCACATTCCGGTATGATGCTAATGTAAGTTTTGCAGACCTGCATGACTTGACATGCTGGGGATATCTACTGTCACGGTTTAAAAACAAGCATGCTGGGAAGTGAGGTGCAAGTCACTAGCTAGTGGCCACGCAGAAGAAAATTGAAAAGAACATAATTCACACTAATTAACAATAATATCTCAGCTTGTCTCAAGTCTCTACAATTTCTTGTACAATCTGGAGTATTCGTGCTGCACATGCTTCAGCTTCCTCGGCATTTTGCAGTGTAAAATTTTCATAGGGAGGAGACGGTGACAGATTTTGCTTAGGAAATCGTGTATCTTCATAGTAGGTTGGCTCTAATGGTTGTGCAAGTGCTAAAAGACCTCTAGCTATTTCTGGTTTCACTTGTTCGATGGCATGTGCTAATGGGATTATGTTGTGGTTTTCACGCGATTCCTCCCTCAAGCTGCACGTTGCGTACATTGCACCCTTCAGGGCTTTTTCAGCTACTTCGTGTGCCAAGAAACAGACATGACCAGACAACGTGACATCAATTCGAGCCTCCTGTAGTAGTGTCTTGAGTGCCTTTTCATCCACTAATGCCTGTCTCACCCATTGCTGAGCCTCCCTCTCTCTTCTCGGTGGAGTATACTCCTCATCGAAAAAAGATTGGCTTGCGCCACCTCTATGCCATTGACGGTGCCTTGGTCTTGCCCCGCCGCTGAACTGTTGCTGATATTCATCATGGTACTGCCTATGCTGTCTAGCAGTGCTGTCCCAGAAATGTTGGAAATTCCGCCAAGAGTATGTGCCTGATTCATTTGATATGCTTGGCCCGGCACCCCTCTCTAATCTATCCAACTCTTGTAAAAGGAACTTGAAAACCTCCTCGGCTGCATCCTGATTATGCGGGTTCTTGTCGGGATGCCACTTTAGATAGAGACGATGTATGGCTCTCTTTCGTTCCTCCTTCGGAAGATGCCAAATCTCCTGCAGCTCTTCCCTAACCTCATCTTTCGCCTTCTGGACATCAATCGGTGCAGGAGTAGCAGAAGTGGCCACTGCAGCTGGAGGCGGTACATCTTCCGGATTTCCCTCAAATGCCACAAGTTCCTGACAGTCTGACTCAACCTGAGGAGCTTCTTGAGGTGCAGTTTCACCTCTAATAAACTTGAAGATTTCTATAGCTTTGACTCTCTTGCCCTTCCCTCCCCGATCTTCTTCACTTGTGAATATTATATATTTCATGTGCATTGGCCTCAAAGGTTTCCCAGAGTCATCTTTCAAACAGACAACATGACTAACCATAGCCACAATAATCCTCTGTTCTTCCTCTAGTGGTTGATATGCAACAAACTCTTGTGGTTGGAAGATATTGTGACAACTTTGGTCTAATCTGAAGTGCAATGATGCAGGTATAGGAGCCCCGAGTGTTAGCTCATGATCAATATCGACTCTGTTTGTCAGTTCACTGCAGCTAATCTGATTATCTTGCATGAAGTTGTACACATCTTCTGTAGTGCTTGACCTCAACATTTTTGCTAGGAAATCTTGCAAAGTGCTCAAATCTGGAATATCTGTGTCTCCTAAGCATGACAATAACTGCTTTGCTATTAAGTCAAGGGCATCAGATATGCTATAGCTCCTAATGCTACGGTCAACGTATACATGGTATGATTGCTGCTTTTCCTCTATGTAACACGATACAGGCTCAGATGCTATTTTTGTTTCCATGTTATCGTTCAGAAACAGGTCTAATATCAGAGGTTTAACACAATGAATTTCAAGTGAATCCAAAAACTTAGTGGTGTATTCCAAGAATACTGAACCAACTCTCTCTTTATCTTTCAAAGCCGCAGATTTCACAACCAAGGACATTCCCTGTGTGAGATTAGGAACCATTAATGTCCTTTTTAACTCACTAACAAAGTCTGGTACATCCTCACAGGGTTTGCAAGTGGTAGAAACTTGAGTAGTACACAAATGTGATAGGGGCCTTGGCCTAATAGACTTCGGAAGTAACGCTGAAAAAACCTCTGGAAACATATTTTCGGGAGTCCAAAGCAAGAATAGGTTTGTACCTTCCAAGTTGATCGTACCTCGGATTTTACTGTGCACCACCATATCAGTCGGATGTAGTCTGTTGTCTTTACCAGGCAAATACAGTGGTGTTAAATTTTCTGTTAGGGCTATCTCTCCCATTCTGAGATCGGACTATCTCTATTCTCCTTCAGTAATGACTCCATCTTTAGCATCGCTACACTGACAGCTTTTCTTGTGTTTGGATCGAGCTCCATGCTACCTGCACCTGTAAAGGCTGACTCAAGAACTATCTGCATGTGCCTCAATTCAATGGAATTTTGTACACCAAGCCTCTCCAGAAATTCACTAGCACGATGTAAAGGTCGCTGGAGGCTGTGAATGAATGGGTAAAATGGCTGTGTAATTTCTGTTGGTCTAAATACAACACAATTAGGCTTAACCAGAACGGGAAATTGGCCCCCTTTATCGTCAAACATTGCGTACACAGGAATGCATGGTAGCGACTTCAGTTCATCAAGTTCTAATTCTGGGGATTGTTGCAGGCGCTCAAATATCATTGCCATCACATCCATTAGCTCACTGTGGCCTTGCTGACAATGGGGGGCAGTGTATTTCATAAATTGGTTTGGATCTGCAAAGCATGTCTTTGTAAGAACTGTGAGATTCATGAGCACATCTTCAGCCGTTGGCTCACATATACCAAGATTTTTAAGCAAATCTTTGTTGTTGTCCTTGACTGAGACAATGGTTTTCACTGCCCACACGAGGTCTTTGAAGTGTTCAGTGCAAGAGCTGCTAATTTACAGAGAGGTAATTTTTCACCGCTACGAAGCACCAAACAATTTGGGTGCCTGAGGAACTTTTTTTATCCATTCTAACTCTGGTATTGGAGGTTGATACACAAATGGTATATCAGAAATATTTGCTAGAAGATTTGTGTCACTGTGGAACTCATGAAACTTGGCCTCTTGTTTTGAAAAGAGATAGTCCAAAAGTACTTTAGAGCTGGCTTTGGTTTTTTCCTTCATTTTTCCACCAGCTACATCATTACAAAGTGTAACGAATACCTCAGAAGTTACATTTTCTGAAGTCCGATTTGCATAAAAAATTCCATCCACAGATCCTCTTCTTTTCGAAACTGATCTGGAAGCATTTGGAAGTGCTCTGGAAATGTACGGAAAATTACCTTCTTGTGAGTATGAAAATTTTTAACAGGCTGCAGAGTTGTACCATCTTCTCCTATGCAAGGAAGTTTTGTAAGCTGTGAAACAAAATGGTTTGCTGAGCTGTCATTTTTCTGTTTGACAAAGTTTGTGTCGAAAAGGACATCTCGGATGTGACTCAAATGAGCGTATCGTTCACTTCCATTCAACGTGGAAAATACTGGAAAAATAAACCTAACATAAGTTTCCTCAGCTGATATTGGTTTTATTCCAAGAAGATCATCAACACCCAAATCCCTCCATTCACGTTTGGGTTTCAAAAACACAAGATCAGTGCCTCTGAGCCATTTCTCAGCACCTTTCTTGCAAATACCTTTCGGCCAAATATAGACTCTTCTTCCCTCAATTGCTGTGAGGGTGCCACCGACTGTTTCAAACAAAGGCAGGCTTTTAAGATGCGTGCAACATTCCCACATTTTTCTGAAGTGGATATTTGAAAAATATGTGAGAAGTTTTGATGCAATTTGCACAGTCATGACATCTGAAAAGGGGAATTCTCTGTGCAAATAGAAGAGGTTCTTTAGGATTCTTGCATGCTCAGAAAGTTGGGGACAAAATGTGCATGCAATTTCAGCGGGTACTATTTCAGTGTCTATAAATGGCCCTTTGAAAACCTGTTCTATCTCTGAAGAAATATCAGGGGTATGGCATGTCTGTGTTTGCCTGAAGAGCAATTGGAAGTAGTTGGTCGTCTGATTCACATCGAAATAGTCGACGATCCTTTGTTAACAGTAGAGCCCATACTTTCAAAACTTCGGCCAAAACTGACTTGAATACTTCATCGTGAGAAAAACACTCCCACAAAAGTTTTACTACGGCCATGTTTACTTCTTCATCTTCTGCTGAAACATATCTGTTTTTTAACTTGGCTGGAAGAATGGTTTCAATCAGCTCTTTCACTATTTCCACACGTTCTGGATCCACTACTGAAAGAAAGTAGGATTGAGAGTAAGAGCATTCAATAAGCTCTTCGTGTAAAAATCTATTGGGAGATTGTGGAAACAAGTTTGTGTACTCTGAGCAGAGAATTTTGTTTGCCTGATCGAAAATACACAGCTGATTATCAGCATTCAAGAGTAGTGGCTGGCCAAAAGGCTCTTTGGGAAACGTACACTGTTCTTCATCACCCTCATCCAAGAGAAAGTCAGTGAAAGATTTAAAATCACCAACACACTGGAAAGGTGTTTCTTCAATTTGAACTGGGTAATTATCAGCAATGAATGCCTGGTTAAAGAGACTGTAGAAATTGTACACACTCTCTGGAGATACAGATGGAATTTTCAGTTCAGCCTTTTGAAAATGGTCCAAGATCCATAACGGGGCATACGTGATTTTCATCCCAATTCTTTCCAGGATTGATTTGATTTTGTCATTTTCACTCTCTTTGTGTGCAACATTTCTCCAGAAGTGGACCTGAGACTCAGGCATTTGGTCACTCTTGAGTGGCCTCCACTGCAGAAAATATTCGTCTTCGGATGATCTGAGAGATTTTTTGGTAGGCACTGCTAATACTGGAGAATTGCAGGCAGACATTACCTTATAAACCTGTTGAACTAATGTCAGCCATGGCTCTGATAGTGGCTCCTGCCCAGAAGTATTAGGAAAGCATAGGTAGTAGTCTCTTAGGGATTTTACGAGGGAATCTCGACGATTGCATCCTTTTATATTGGGAAAATATTCTGGAATGAGCTCTAGAAATTTGGCATAGGATGAAGCAATGGCTTGAAGAATGTTCTCATTCCAGCGTGACTTGTCGTCTCCCCTATCGTCTGTGGCTGTCCAAAGGTTTCGCCGCGTGGAATTTAGGATAAAATGGCCATTTATGTGAACAGGTAGTTTAGAGGACAGAGGCAAGGGAAGAAAGCAGAACACATTACCAACAAAGGGCTCTTCTCTTCTACGACTCAGAGGAGCTGCCAAACCATGTCTTGGCTTGACTTGTTCCACATATTTCCAGGTTTTCACTCCTTCTTGAATATCTCCAATGCCCTGCTGTACAAGCCATTGTTCCTTTCTTTCTCTCCCCTTTGCTGATTCTACGACAGTCAGTGGATAGCATGTGACAAATGGCCTTGTAGGTTCTTGGGTAGCAAAAGTCTTAAGGTTTGCAGTCAACTCCTTTCGATTCTCCATAGCTATTTCACCAAGTTCTGCTCTGTAGGTATTTTCTAACTCTAGCACTCCCCTGCCACGGACAACGAAAAACCGAAGTTCGGTGACATTATTTAAAAACAGCAGAGATTTCTTCATGCTAGGTGCCCATTTCAATAGCAATCCATGCAATTTTCCACCAGTAAGTACCAGATCATCCAAATTTTCTTTAAGCTCTCGTACAATATCTGATGACTTGACAAGTTTTTTATTGTATCTAAGAGGAAATCGAAAGAGGGTACCACCTACCATTTCTTCTGGCTTCTTTTTAACTTTTTCCAATAGATATGCAGATTTGAGGCCATCAAAACTGTCCCAAAACTTTTTATCAAGGTTTCCATACATTGCACCAGGATGTCTATCAGTTGCTTGTGGGACATATTTCATATGAGGATCCAGGATACAGAGCGTATTTCCACCGGTCAGAAAACTTGGGCAGTCAGTGAGATGGTAAACTGCATTGAAGCCTATTCCATACTGACCAATGGTCTCTGAATCAGACCGCTTGCTTCCAAGACCCAGGCATTGTATACCTTTGAGGTCTTCTTCAGAAAAGACACTGTCATTCCATACTAGTAGGGCTGGACCCTGAAGATCTCCCCATTTCTCTGATAGAACGTGCTCCTTTCTATGCTCTCTCATATCCAGTATCACATACATTTTTGAGGCTTTAGCGTCATCAGCATTTTGAAGCAACTCTTTGAGAATGGTCATATCAAAAGGGTAGTCGCGTATTATATTCTGGATTCTTCTTGTCAGTTCTTCATGCTGACCAAATTGGGCAACAGAAAAGCTACTTCCAAGAACAGCGTAGCGTGCCAGACTGGCGGCCCTACACAATTGCACTCCAAGAGCCTTAGCAAGTACCAGTGGAACTCTCTCATGTACATACACATAGTCCTTATCTTGTGCTTTCCATGGCATGTCATTGTAATACAGCTCACTTGCTTCACGCATTATGAAATCGGTATCTGGCAAAACGATTGGCCTAAAATCAAATGTGATATTTTCAGAGGGCATTTCACCCAGTATAGATTGCACTAATTTTTGGCAGTTCTCCGGAATCGGCTCTTCACCGAAATCCCTTTTCAAACATTGAAGAGCACTAACCAAGTCTTCCGTACTAAATTTTCCCTTGATTTGAAGAGCTTCTTGGAGTTTCCTTCGTGTGTCCATACAGGTTGGAATCTTGAATAAATACGGTCCATCGTGCTTCCAATCTCGAGCCACGGCGCTGCGTTTGATGAACTCTCTCTCTGTCCAAATACATGGTTTTTCCATGAGCTCGGATAAATCAATTTCTCCCGGGCTGTCTCTCAGCGTTGTCTCGAAAAATGCATAGGTCTTTCTACATATGCGGTCTGCCCGTATGTTACCATTTCTTCAGATTGATCAAAATTTTCAATCAGGTGATAGAAGTGTAGTGTTACTTCTGCGAAAGTTGGTGAGGACCTTACCTGAAGAATGTCCTTCACTCTGTCATTTACAAAGCCACATCCACCTTCACTGGGGTTACTTTGGTTAAGAAACGCAGCTTGGGAACCTGCAAGGTACACATTTGTTAAGTCTTTCTGTATATACACAGATGATCCTTTAGTCACAATGTCTTTTCCACGGTAAAGGGTATCAGACATCCCTTTCCACTGAAGTGGATAATCTTCAGGCTTTTCAAGAACTGGTAAGAAAGGGATATCTGATATGGCTAAACAATCTTCAGGAAAAAAGATTCATTTTTGCCTTCCCTCAGGAGACAGTCAAGGATAAGATGCACTCTTTCCATAGCCTTACACGTGTCAGTGTGATATATCTCGGCAATTCCTGCAGCGCGCTCCTCTAAATGCTCAAGTGGAATGTGGTCATGGAGCACTCCGAGTTCTTTCATTGCCTTATCAACCAGTTTCTTGCTACAAAAGCTTTGCAACGGAATGACATTTTCATCAAGTTCAAAAAGCTTTGCAAAAGCAGCATGTGGATGGATTAATTCAGTGGGCAGTTTCAAAGGTTCACCATCAGGTTCGCATGGAATGCATGCATTGCTCTGTAAGCATTCCTGAAGGTAGACAAATCTCTCATTTTTCCGATCCAGTACTGTAGCATAGCATTCTAAAGCAAGACACAATACTTCATTTCTGCTTTCCTGTATAGCATCAAGTTCGTTGATACTCTGAAAAAGTGGTCGAGGAATGTCCTTTCTGATTCTGTAGCATCCTAAAATGTCGAGATAATTGTGGTAATTCGGTGGAAGGTTTACTATAGGCAGTCTCAGGTGATTCACAACATCCAGCACAGAGCTAGGTATGTCTGTGGTGCTGTGCGAAACTCGCAGAATATTTGGATCAAGAAATCTACTCTCATCCAGCGTTAGCCAGCACTGAGTCGAAGCTGAGAAAAATAGCTCCCGTCCCTCGATACTTCTATATATTGCTTTTACACTGCAACGCCAAGGGTTTTTCAATTCAAGCTCTTTCTCTACAGGCCACATTGAAAAGAACTTGTACTCTTCTAGTTTTGAATCTGAGTTCAGCTCTTTGAGTGCCTCTAGCAGTCCACAGTAAGCGGAGGAAATCACACCTTCCATTAGAGATACATTCCATCAACCTCCTCACTTGCAGCATTATCACTTTCGTCAGAAGTCCAGATTCCTCTTCTGTTGTTTATGACGGCAAAATTGGAACTGACGTGAACCGGAAGGCCTGTCTTCATTGACAGGGATCAAAGCACATTGTCCCGCTTATAATCTTTTGCGCTCTATAGCAGTTCCTTCATTACTAAGGGGAGAGAGAAAGCATGCAACTGACGCAGTGGAATATTTCTGGAGTACACTTTGGCTACTTGTTTCCACTAGCCAGTATTCAGTTGTGTCGGCTGAGCCGTTGACTGAGCAAGTGATTGAGTGTATACATCTGCCTTCAGCCAAAGTTTCTGTATTCTTTGTGATTCTCATCAATTCTCTTGGCTGCTTCTGCCCATGGTTTACTTGAGAAAATGTGATGGAGTCTATATTCTGAAGAAACAGCAAAAGCTTCGAATTCGACTTCTGCATCTGTTCCATGAGCTGTTTTATGTCATGATCCGTGTAAATTTTCTCACTCAATTCACTTACTGTCGTTCGGAAAGGGAAGCGAAATGTTGTTCCTTCGTACTGGACTGCAGGATCGAAGTCAAATAGTCCAACATATGGTTCCAGTTGTTTAGATCGACTGATGAATCGTGATGTAAAGCAGAGTTTCTTTCCTGGTCTCGCTGGATTCTTAATTTCATTCTTGAGGTATTTCAGCGTCGGATCAAATATGTACAAAAGGTCGCTGCTGACAAATGAAGGGACGTCAGTGATGTGGTACACAGAGCAGAAGCCTATGCCAAACTTTCCAATTTTCAAGGATTGGGCCTCCTTTGTAGCTCCTGCTAGTTTGGTGATGTTCACAAAGTCTTCTTCTGTGAACATGGCATTGTTGTTGACGACTAAAGCAGGTCCATGACACTCAACCATTCCAGGGAAGAACAGGCCCCTGCGCCTGTCCGTGTGGCACCGTTTGTCATAGCAGATATTCATTTCCGTAGCTCCGGCATCATCAGCGTTTTGAAGGAGCTCTTTGATGATTGTGAGACCGTCCTTGTAGTCTTTCAGAATATTTCTGAGTCGGACTGTAAGCGGCTCACTTTGACCAACATCTTCAAAGGCATCTTCTGAAATATTGAGATGTTGGCTCAGTGGGGTCAGTTGCAACTGATACGCCATCTGAGGATTGACTCGACCATGAACAAAAGTAAAATCAACCTCGTTATCCTCGGAGTTATTTAAGTAGTCTTGCAGGAAGTTATTGTCGGCGTATACCACACCTTCTCCTGCAACAAGCTGAGGCCATGTTTCATCGGATTGTACCGGGACTAACAGATCTTCTAAGTCAATATCGAATATTTCACCTTCCTCGCTCTCCGTTAGCCAGTGTAGTATGGCCATAACCAACTGCCAGGCTTGTTCACTACTGATACCCAGACTATGGGAGTCTCCTTCTTTGATTGCTGGGAGGATTCCTAGGATCTGTTCTCTAGTGACCATCTCCTGGACACCAAGATCCTTGAATAGGCACTCAAACTGGGCCAGATCATCTGGAAGGATGTAGACAAATGGCTCCAGATTGTGCCTGAATTCAGGGTTTTGAGCAAGTGCAACGTTCTGTGGGTGAACAAATTTCCTCTGTCGAGTCAGCCACACACAATGTTGAGTCTCCTTCAGTTGTGAGAGGTCTGCGGCGTGACCTTCACTGCTGTAATTGGTCAGCCACACGTAGATAGTGTGCATGACACTTCTGATTTCTTCAGTTTTGCCAAATTGCTCGCAGCTCAAAATAACCGTCTCCAAATGAGCCATTATGTGCCTTACCATGTCTTCAGGTGCTGGCTCAAAAGCTTTGCATATGGCATTCGGGAGAGAGTGCTCGACAAGGTACATCTGTGAGCCACAGGCAAGGGCAAGGGACGTCTGCTCTTTGTGCAAAAGGACTGAAGACCCAAAGGAGACGAAATGGGAATCACACCCACTACCTTTCCAGGTCAGGCACGACGGGTAATTTCTTGGAGGAGACAACTGAACTGGCAACCAGCACTTGGTGACTGACAGCTCTCTCAGTGCTTGTGAGAACTGTAAGCTTCGCTGGTGGTGATGCAGCGAGTGCGCTACAATGTACACATTCTCATTCAGCTGATGCTCCCACCGCTTTATGTACGTCAGAACCGCTTTTGCTCGGGTACGCCTCGCCTCATCAGCTCTCACAGGATCATTACTACCGGGATATCCGATACTGCTGATGATGTCAACAATTTCTTGTTTGGACACAAAGGTCTTAAGTCCGCACAATTTAAGAATCTTGACGTATTTATCCCTGCAAATGGGTTCAATGGAAATACTGACTCTTGGAAAAAGAGGTTTGAAAGCTCGGGGTCTAAGGGAGTGTATAGGACATTGGGCCTCTTTGGTTTTCCACTAGACACCGGGACAAATGGAAGTGTACCTATTGCCTTTTGCAAGGCCTCTACACTATGATGACCAATGCTCGACGTGATCACATTGTATTTTTCTAACACTTCCATCATTATCTTGTTTGCTGCATTTCTTCCTAGTGCCCCTCCCTCAATTTTAGGGAAAATGAGTCTAGTGAGGACGTCAACTGTTGTTGTGCAATGCACAGAGAGGTTTTGCAATAGTGGCTTTTGGTAGAAGCCAGACCCTGAGAAAAGCACAACACTTTTGGGGAGATTTTCCGTGCTCAGCGGGAAACTTGGAGGCTCGATCTGAGCCCCTCTTCCAGTGGACCTTTCTACTTGTGCCACTGAAGAAAGCTTGTTTTGTAGTGTTGTGAACATTGGTATCTCCTTTAGTATAGCTTGCTGTTGGTAGTTTAGGCCTCTGGTGTTATGCACTTGCATGATAAGCTCGGCAGCCTCATCCCTGGTGAATGAGATGCTGTGGTATGAAGGTGATGCAGCCTGTATTGCACCTACAATTCCTTCCGGAGAAAAGATATTCATCACAGAGTGAATGTTTCTATGGTGTACAAATGGATGCCTTTTCTGTAGGCAACACTCTACACCCAATTTCTGCAGAGCACTGATAAGACTGCCATAGTTCTGAGTACTGCTTGGAATGAACAAAACCGCTGATGCCTTACTGAGCCTCATTACTACAGTGGACTCACCTACTGGCACTAGCGGCAGGTTTTGAAACAGATGCAAGCTTTCCCAGGTATCCAATACCACAGTCGCTCCAACCACTGCATATCAAACTTTGAGTAAGGCAGACAAATCTTGTTCTGGTTTGGCAGAACTCTTGCAAGTAAACTGGCCACACTGTGTACAGTGAGGACATGAAGGTTACTATTGTACACTCCACTGGCTATGGCATTCAACTTTGCATAAATGTGGGGGTCAATACTATCATCCACTAATTCTCCTTCGAGAGATGGGAGAAGGTGCCTTGGGCACTGTGCTGTGCATAGGTAGACTGCACTGTTACGGTATGTCCCGAAAAGGTACAACGTAAAGGTTCCATTAGCAAGTGGCAACAGTGCTAGGTTTTGCATGTCTCCGTATTGGTTGTCTGAGAGACAGTATCGAAGCAACTCTAGTTTCTGCTGCCTCGATAACCCAGTGTAACTACTTGGTGTCTTTCGCAACTCAGCTCTAGCCAGAGAAGGTGAAACGGTCACATATGCAACGTTGGAGAACATCAAAGCATTCCAAATTCTATCTTTTATGGCTACCAGCTTCACTCCACAGGCTACAAGGGCAGTTTTTACTGCTTCTTGTAGCGTTACTCCTCTGGGAACAAAGACTGCTGAACTGACCTTAATCCACGTAGGGAATCCCCCTGGTTTTGAGAAAGGAATGACCTCACTGGAAAAGAGGGTTTTCAGGAGAGGTTTGAGTATTTCTTGCCAGGGTGTTCCAGTCACCTTACTGGTATCAGGCCAGGCTTGGCAGAACTGATCAGGCTCTAAAAGAATCTTAGCGTGGGCTAGAAGCAGCATGGCATAGCAGGGAGGCAGGAGCTCTCTGACTAGCAAATGGTTCCACTGAGCTGATGGATCGTTTCGTCGCTCAATAGTTTGCCATTTTAGCTCTCGCCGTTCGTCATTGAGGCTAAATGTACCATTGACATGTACCGGTAAGTTACATGTTACCTCAAGAGGCATTGGCAGAACACAATACACACGCCCGCCACTGCTACTGGCACTTGTTTCTAGTGCCACCCCAACCCAAGGGAACGCTTTCAATTCTTTCGCTAGTCTTCTTACTTCGTCCGACTGGGATCCCACTTGGGTTGCTACCAGCCACTTGCTCGAACCTGATTTTCGTGTTTGATAATCGTTAACATCGACCTGAACATGTACCACTTCACTCAACATATCCCTGAAGCCGTACGATTGCGCTTCGAAACGCCTCTTGAGGTTAGCTTGAAATCTTGAATGAGTTTGACTCAGTTGATTGAGTGGCGAAACTTCAGATATGCCAATATCCAAGATGCTTGAATGCTTACCAGTACTCCCAATTTCAAAACTTTCACACTGCGAACTGATCGAAGAAAGAGCAAAATGCACTGGGCTTCTCCCCGAAGAGCGCTGAGCAGGTTTCGAAGCTTATTTATGTCATATGTATGAGATGACACCCGCCTTGATCGACTTACATTGCGCAATGGAAACCGGAACAGAGTACCATTGTAGCTACGGTTTCGAACTGAAAAACCGCACAGCCCTTCAAAAGGCACAAATGTGTCTGAACAGCGTGCATTCTTGTAGATTTCATACCACCGTCCTCCAGTCTGTCGAGGCCAGATCTCCTCATGTGGATCAAGGTAGGCCAGTCTGTTCCCACTGACAATGGTGGGCAGGTCTGTAATGAATGTATATATACATGAATGTTGAATGGAGAACACACATTCATTACACATTCATTTCTTAGGGGGATGTAGTATATACACTATAACTGTAAAGGTGAAATGTCATGATTTCTCAGCAAACTTGTGAACCTAGGGTTACAGTAGCCAGCTACTGAGTTTGTAAAACGTTTTCCAGTAACAGTGACGTCAAGACTTTTTGTCCCTTTAAGCAGAAGACGCTTACAGTATAATACCTATCATTCTACACAGCCCAACACACCTGCGGTCGGTCCAACATAAAGAGTTACTGAGACACGGTGTCTAATGTAAGCTTCCGTTGAAAATTGGTTCGGAACACGTTGTGATTGTGACGACAGCACGGCGGTGACCGCGGGACCTGCCAGCGGCAATCATACTCGGAAGGTGCTGGCACATTGCTTGGCAACAGTGCCCTTAGCCAATTAGCCGGCATAAAGGAGTCGAATTACATGTTGCTCTTTCCACAATCCTCCATACTTCACCAAAACCCTCAACCACAGTGTGCACAGTATGTGCGCAGTTTTTCCATATTATGTATCCGACGACATACTTCAGCCTGTGTTGCACATATCGATGGCACTGAATTTAAGGCATATAATAGCTAGGCGTTCTCGCCGAGTTTTAAGGTATTTTGACATCTCCCCAAGTGTGCATGTTTGAAAAATGCACATTGAATTATGTGATTGATGTGGTCCCTTCTTTTTATCCATGCAACAATTACATGCTCTGACTTTACATGTAATATTAATATATTTTGTAATTATTATCACAGTTTTGTCACTACAAGTTTGTAAACAACAACAAACAGCCTCAGGCAATTAAGTGCTGTTTTTCCTATAACTTTGTACACTTGTATACTTTGGAAGTGAAATAAAAATGTAGATGACGACTAAGAATCCGAGGCAATAAATACATGTTACTTTTTATATGGACATTATGCCCCAATGCATGTGCATGCCGTAAAAAAAAGGAAAGGAGACAAGTAAATAAAAAATTCTGCGAATTAAAAAAGTGTGGAATATAGGGATGCCATAAAAAACACACCTGTTATAGATTGACTGGTCATTAATGCATTGTGACGTCACTTACATTTTCTATTTCCTATTACATTTTTATATCACTATAAAAGTAGCTTTACGTATGCATCCTGTGTGCTTTTGCCATTCTCTATCGATGTTTGCGAACCTAAGTTACGACATATTTTTGGCGACGAGGACGGGATGGCAAGCACCGGTACACTCGGTCGCGTCGACGAATACGATGGTACCAAGGAAGACTGGCCCCAATATGTGGAACGATTGGAGCATTTTTTCTGTTTCATTCGCGTGTACGAAAAGCGGTTGAATCTATAGCCAACTACGTCGCCAAGCTACGTTCTCTCTCCGAATATTGCAACTTTGGTGCTGTTTTGAATGACATGATTCGTGACCGGCTAGTTTGCGGGGTGAATGACGCTGCAATACAGAAACCTCTCCTAGCGGAACCGGCTCTCACGTACAACAAAGCAGTGGAGCTGTTACAGACCACAAGCCATTGCTAGGTTTACTTCAGGCAGACCGTGCTACATCGCAACAGGCATCATCTCGCATCAAGAGGTGGTTGCTATTCCTCTCGAACTACAAATATCGGCTGGTGTTCCGAAACACCAAGGAGCATGCAAATGCGGATGCCTTGAGCCGTCTGCCACTGCCTGACCAACCACCTAAGACGCAGCAAGAGCCTGAGCTAGTTTTACTAGCAGCTCATCTGTCCGAGTCCCCAGTTACTGCTGACAATATCCGCGTGTGGACTCGGAGAGACAAGACGATGGTGAGAGTCTTCCAGTACATCCAGCAAGGATGGCCGACTGAGAGTGACCCTGAACTAGAACCCTACTTTTCCCAGCCGCCTTGAGCTCTCTAGTTACGAGGGGTGTGTGCTATGGGGGGCACGTGTTGTAATTCCACCCCAGGGAAGAGAGGCTGTGCTTCAAGAATTGCACGAGGGCCATCCAGGCATCTCTCGTATGAAGGCACTCGCCAGGATGTATGTGTGGTGGCCCGGTATCACGGCAGATATCGAAAAGTCTGTCAGGCTCTGTCGGGAGTGTCAGTCATCACCACCTCCCGCTCCTCTACACCCCTGGAGGTGGCCTACTAGGCCTTGGGCTCGGTTGCACCTTGACTTTGCTGGTCCCTTTCAGGGAAACAACATACTCGTTGCAATTGACGCCCACTCCAAGTGGATAGAGGTTGTGTGTACTCCGTCCATGTCATCAAGCTGTGTCATTGACGTGTTGCGGACACTGTTTGCCAGATTTGGGTTGCCGGAGATGATTGTTTCTGACAATGGAACCTGCTTTGTTAGTAGTGAGTTCAAGCAGTTCCTTCGCAAGAATGGGGTCAGACATACTACGTCAGCCCCCTATCACCCGGCTTCTAATGGCTTAGCAGAACGTGCCGTTCAGATCATCAAGAGAGGTTTGAAGAAAGTTACTGAAGGCACAATGCACACCCGGCTGGCTAGAGTGTTGTTCACTTACCGAATGACTCCGCAGAGTACCACAGGCCAAGCTCCAGCAGAGCTGCTGTTGGGAAGACGTCCACGCACATGTCTGGACCTACTCAGACCAAATACCTCTGACCGAGTCGAGCGCAAACAACAGCAACAGAAGTTCAGACACGACGGTTGTGGACAGACTCGAACTTTTCGCATTGGTGATACCGTTTTTGTGAGAAATTATGGTGCTGGATCTGTGTGGCTACCGGCCAAGATTGTTGAGAGTACTGGTCCAGTCTCTTTTCGTGTTGTTCTGGAAGATGGCCGTAACAGATGCTGCCATCAGGATCAGTTGCGATCCCGGTCGTCGACGATGGTCCTTCAGAGATGTCTGAGGTGTCAGTGGATGCCGAGGGAGAAGCTCCGCGTATAACTACTACTCCAATTACTCCCACTACTGGCTCCACTGAGGATACCTCTCATCCAGAACAAGGACCAGAACAGCCTGTGTCCTCAGAGTCAGCACCAACGAACAGTCGAAGTCGAACGCCTCCGATCGATATGAATACCCGTCGATATCCTCTTTGTCAACGCAAGACTCGAGATTGGTTCGAACCTGGAAAGAACTAATTATTATGTGACTGTGTGAGTACTCATGTATGTGTGTATTGTAGTGCATGCATGTTGTTTTGTTTGTGTATATTAGAAGTACCCTCTTTAGGGGGGAGGAATGTTATAGATTGACTGGTCATTAATGATTTTGTGACGTCACTTCCATTTTCTATTTCCTATATCACTATAAAAGTAGCTTTACGTATGCATCCTGTGTGCTTTTGCCATTCTCTATCGATGTTTGCAAACCTAAGTTACAACAACACCTGTTATGTGATAGACTGAGTTGAAACCGATCCCGAACTTTCCAACTTTGAAAGGGTCTTCCGCTTTTACACTCTGCTGCATGTCCTGAATACTCTGCCAGTCTTTTTCCTGGAACATGGCGTCATTGTAGGAGAGTAGAGACGGTCCCTGAAACTGGCCAAGACTGGAGTAGATCAGTGACTGTGATCCATGCTGACGGCTGTCCAGGTAGAAGTGCACAGTGCTTGCTCCAGCATCGTCAGCATTCTGAATTATTTCCTGTAGAGAGTGAGTGGAAAGGGTGGGATTAGCGGGTTAGGGTTGACTCTCCTGTACAGAGTAATGAGTGTAAAGGGTGGGATCTCCTAAATGTGTGTGAAAAGGTGGGGATTGAGGTGACTGCGCATTTCTGCCTCTCCCTTTTCTCCAGTTACACAGTTATAGCTCTAGCTACCCAGTGTGACCTATTCTGCACACCCCTAATAGCTATTCCTAACATAGTTATAATGGCGGGGGGTCGATGCATAGTGCCGCAAACCTTGAATATTTGGCCGTCCGGATACTTGTCCAGAATCTTCTGGATGGTAACGTAGAGTGGCGGCTGTCGCTGGCCGAAGGTATGTCCGTCGATAGGACCACCACCCGGGTCCATCGTGCGCTGACTTCACACAGAACACGCTGCCGCGTCTTGACCTGCCAGATTCCGCAGCTGCACGCGCGAATTTTATACGGAGCGCCACACAACCCGCGCGCTTTATATACAATAATTAGAAGGGCCAGAACCGTAGTGAAGTAACCCTCAAATATGCATTTTTGAGTTGCAGCCACCAGATATATACTATACGCCTATGCATTTCCTGCGGAAGTCATATTCATCTCTATACATATCTATTACTCTGTACTAAGCTACCCTACTGTAGACTCCAGCTTCCTTGGCTCTTTACGATGTGGCAAAGCGAAGTAACCCGCGTAACTGACGTCACTTTCAATCACGTGCGGACGCGGGTGGAGCTGAAAAAAATGGAGGACGATTCTGACTCGAGTTTTGCAGCCAGTTGTAGCACCCTCCACGAGCGTTTCTTCATTCAGTGTTACTGATACACGACTCTCAGACATCTCAGCGGCAGATGGGTCTGCCGCTACGTCGTCCTCTGCCACGGTGGCTGCCGCAGTGTCGATCGCGCCGACATCGTCTACGTCGCAGAGTTTCGATTCGTCTACGCCTAGTAGAAAGCGTAAAAGAAGTGTGGACAGCTGGGAAACGAGCAAGCGAAAGCTTCTACGGAACTCTGGCAAGGAATATGTAACTGCTTCCAAGAAGAACGTGAGTTTTTGCATGCGTAGTGAGCAAGGAAATAACACTAACCCTGGTTTTATGTACTATAATAGGTTCAGGCCAGAAAATGCGATCACCAACCCTGTGGTTGTCCTCTAAAGTGCTATGACAAAGTCTCACATTCACAGAGAGAGGCACTCTTCACTGGTTTTTGGTCCAGTGGCGACTTTAACACCCAGAATGCCTACTTATGTGGATGCATCAAAGTCATCGCGATAAAAAGGAGGTACACCACTGCAGCTGCTGCTTCACGTCGCACACAGAGCCGTGTCTATTACGTACAGTGTGGCTCAGGGATGTCGGTTCGAGTGTGCAGGAAAGCGTTTCTACATATTCATGCTGTTTCTGGTGGGCGTATTGACCGTGCACTTAAGTCATTTGTTGAAGCGGGTGGTTCACCGCAGATGGACAAACGGGGCCGGCATGAACCTGGCAACAAGACACCAGAAGAAACAATCTCGTATGTGAAGCAACACATTGCTAGTTTTCCTCAGTATGAATCGCACTATTCTCGAACTGACAACCCCAATCGAAAGTACCTAAGCCCTGATTTAACAGTTTCAAAGATGCACAGCATGTACAAAGAAGAATGTTCCAATGATGGGAAGGAACCAGTCAGTGACTGGCTCTATCGCAAAGTATTCAATGAAAACTTCAATCTTGGCTTCGGAAGGTAATAATCTCTAATCTTTCACACTCCTTTTGCTCATTTGCACACTCCCACTTTCACTTTCCTTTTATTATCTGGGCTGTTTTATTACAGGCCTAGAACAGACACATGCAAGGTGTGCGACGAGATGAAGGTGAAAGTGGATGCCGAGACTAACACTGTGACGAAGCAGCAGCTCAATGGAGAATGGGAATTACACAAAAGAAAAGCAGAAAGGGCTTACCAACAGCTTAAAGAGGACACGGCTCTTTCCAAGTCCACCAGCGATGTCGATGCAATTACGTTCGATCTACAACAAAGCCTTCCTACTCCTGTTCTGACTACGAACGTCGTGTTCTACAAACGGCAACTTTGGACCTACAATCTCGGCATCCACGACTGCAAAACATCAAAAGCCTACATGCACATGTGGCACGAAGGTACAGCATCCAGGGGATCGCAGGAAGTAGCGTCATGTGTTCGTCGTCATTTGAAATCAAATGAGTCTACAGCGAAACATCTTATTGCATTTAGTGATGCTTGCGGGGGGCAGAATCGAAACATCAACATGGTTTGTATGTGGTTGCACATCGTTGCCAGTGATGATTTCCCATACACAGTGATTGACCATAAGTTTATGGTTTCAGGGCATTCGTACTTGCCCAATGACAGAGATTTCGGTGGTGTGGAATCAGCTCGCAGACGTCAGTCACAGATCTTTATACCAGAACACTGGTATAGGCTTGTCGAAAAGGCCAGACGTACAAACCCATTCACTGTTGTACGTATGTCAGCTAGTGATTTTGTGTCAGTGAATCGCTTGACTGAGAACATCACCAACCGAAAAACTGATGCCGATGGAAACAAGGCCGAATGGCTAAAAATGCGATGGGTACGTGTGGAGAAAGACAAACCCTACAAGTTCTCCTACAGGTACGTTGAGTAGTGATTTTGTGATGTAATGCATAAACTGAATGAATTTTATTTACAGGTACACTCATAACACTCTGGAGAACTGGAAGGTGGTTGACATAAAGAAACGGAAGGCTGGTCGTCCCCTGGACCTTGGAACTCTCACTCTGGAGGACCTATACAGTGGCCCACGTGCAATCAACAAGAAAAAAGCTGAGGACTTAAAACAGCTTTTGTGTTTCATTCCACCCATTCATCACTCATTTTACTCTTCTCTGTTGACCACTGAGGCTGAACAAGATGATTAGTGGGTACTATATCAGCTGATGTTGTACTTGCCACTTATATCTCTATTCTTTTCACTTTCATCATGCATTATCTATGAAATGAAATCTATAAGCATGTCTCTCTTTCATTCAAACAACTTTTAGTACCCTTTGAGGTATACACACAAACTCTCATCTGCATATCAGCTTCAGTGAATTTTTAACAGACTCTAGACTTTGAGGTTAACGGGGTTACTTCACTATGGTTCTGAGCCCTTCGTATGTAGCTTTAATTATTATTACATGTACCTCTTTTAGACTTTGATGTGCACTCATTCATGAACACTCGCTCTGAAGTGAATTATGCACGGAGAAAACTAGAGCTACCTAGACCCATTGTATATACTGTGCACCATATTGTGCAAGGGTCAAGTAATGGGGTTTGTCTGCCGATTAATTGACCCTAGGGTTAGGCCTTGTAGCCTACCCCATGCTGAGTTACCTGTACCCTGGCCATGAAATACTAAGAGCAGGGCAAGTGGTCTGCAGCCAGGCACATGAAATGGTGATATAAGTTCCATTAAGGTTATGGTATACTCACGCTATTTCACGCGCCTAGTCTACTTCCGTTTTTATTTATGCGTGAAACATTTTTTCACGTATGCGCATGCCATACTACCACGCTTTGAAACGCGAACTCGTGACGTAAAATGACCTCATGACCGAAAATGCGCCTGGTCAGAATAATGTAGTACCACTTCTTGCCAATAATAGATCCACTGAACCAAGTTT
Organism: Geodia barretti; assembly: GCA_030341885.1. NCBI lineage: Eukaryota > Metazoa > Porifera > Demospongiae > Tetractinellida > Geodiidae > Geodia > Geodia barretti. The sequence continues at coordinate 4,431 of CASHTH010003985.1, read as the reverse complement.
TGCCGGGTAAAAGCAGTCCCTGATGGCAATTAAAGCATGCTACAGAAGTTTTTTTTTCGTACTAGGCCGATTTCAATAGTTATGTTGCCGTGAATTTCGAAGTGCCTCATGAAAATAGCATGTTTTTTTTAAAAAATGCTCTGCTTCTGGTTTTTGTTGCGCATGTAGAAAGATCTGAGTCGTTGGTGCAACATGTATCTAGGCACGCTCACGTGGGGTATATACCTGTAACCTTAAACGGTGCTATGCCTAGTTACCCTTTACTTATAGAGTTTGTAGTGAGTTTGACTTGTGTGTGTCTTCTCTGCTGCAGAAATGTCGGTACCAGGACTTGGTGAAGATGACGGTGGTTTCTTGTCCGACTGTGGTGGACATCACTATCGTTAGACCTGACCTCAAGTTCCAGCTGGGCTTCACCATCCAGGACGGAGTGGTAAATATGTTAACCATGCACGCACATAACAGTGTGACTTGTCTTGTGTATCAGTCATCAATGTGTGACTTTGTACAAATGCTGCCTCATGTTTAAGCCGCATTACTTCTGCAAAACCCGGCAATCAGGTTAAATGTTGGATTAATCCTACGCAAAGCTATGTGTAAGGGTGGGATTTGCTATAAGTACCCTGTAGTAAAAAAACAAAGGGGTTGCTAATTGATAACAAATTACCACATTTCAGGTCAGATCTCTCACTCGTGGATCCATAGCTGAGCGAAGTGGAGTTAGAGTGGGTCATTACATCATCGAGATCAACGGGACCAGTACAGTGGGTCTGTCCCACAAAGACCTTGTCCACCTTCTCACCACCACCGTAGGAGATGTGAGTCCTGATCCCCTCCCTGCGTACTACACCATGCATCCTGGTGTACTGTACTTAGTGTTCATGTTGTGTGCAAACAAAATGATAATAGCTACGTATGTATGTCATACACAGCTACAGCTATAATGTGCTTGCATGCTGTAAAGTTGGTTTATGTACATACATATGTACATGCATGATGCATATGCAGAACAGATATTTGGCTAACAATTTTTGGCTGAACAAAAGTAATAGTACTACAGTTGTAGCATGTATATTTGCAAATGCCATAATTTTAGCTTTTTTTATACCGGCTTATTAGCTGTATCATACATATAGTATATCTTGTTTCTCGTTTAACCCTAGCAAGCCACATGCATATATATTTATATATGCCCAGAGCCTCTAAGAATTTATATGGCTGTAATACTAGGCGTCAATATGTTACACATCAATTTCTGCTTATTTAAGGAGATACCCATGGCGTCCAAAGGGTTATTAAAGTGAATGTGTACTTACAAGATAGTAGGTATGTAGCAATGTGTGTACTGTACATTATCATCTCCCCTGTTCAGCTACACCTGAAGACCATGCCCCATCTCATGTACAAGCTGATAACAGGTCAGGTCATACCTCTCTATCATTAGCCACAGACACTCACTCACAGACACTTCATGAATCACAACCAGATATTCATGCACCAACCAATACTCTGTGTTCACAGTAGGGTATTGAGAACCAATCATTGTTTACAATAATTATTATTGTACAATGTGCAATCATTTTTATATTTTTCTACACTTTAGTAGTCTGGTGCGTAGCATATAATATAATTATACGATGCAGTATGCTAGAAATTCTATATATCATACTGATCGAAAGGTTAAAATAAAGAACACCACCACCTCACACACACATACAGGAACACACACAATACGCATGACTGCACAAATTACACACAGCAAAGAGAAACTGTATGAAATGCGTATTATTCAGCATAACATGTGTAAGCGGATGAAAATGTCTACTAGAGATATGTATGATATATAACACTGCTATGAATGTACAATATTGGCCCGGTAGTTATTAATATGAGCAACATGCTGATGATGTAAGTGGTCTAATGATTCTGGTCCATACGAGAAATACCACCAGAGCCATTAGATAGAGTGAGGGAACAAGGACCGCAATTCCAATTAGGACCCCACTCACACTGAGTATGCTGTTGTACCCTGGTCCAGAGTGTTTCACCAGTGGGTTGATGGCTATATTAATCATTATATTGAGGGTGATCCCCATGTAGGTAGCTAGCAGGGCTGCCATCACCAAGACTGTGATGTAGTTGTCCACTTGTAGGTGTTGGTGGGTGTAGCAGATATAATAATTATAGCGATGCCAGTATACTAGAAATTCTATGTGTCATACTGATCGAAAGGTTAAAAGAAAGTATAAAGAACACCACCACCTCACACACACATACAGGAACACACACAATATGCGTGACTGCACAAATTACACACAGCAAAGAGAAACTGTATGAAATGAGTATTATTCAGCATAACATGTAAGGGATGAAAAGCACTAGATGATGATGTATAACACTGCTATGAATGTACAATATTGGCCCAGTAGTTATTAATGCGAGCAATATGCTGACGATGTAATTGGTCTAATGATTCTGGTCCATACGAGAAATACCACCAGAGCCATTAGATAGAGTGAGGGAACAAGCACCCCGATTCCAATTAGGACCCCACTCACACTGAGTATGCTGTTGTACCCTGGTCCAGAGTGTTTCACCAGTGGGTTGATGGCTATATTAATCATTATATTGAGGGTGATCCCCATGTAGGTAGCTAGCAGGGCTGCCATCACCAAGACTGTGATGTAGTTGTCACTTGTGTGTCGGTACGGCTGGAGGCTGGCAACAGTGCAGATGTATATCAGGATACATATGCTGGCAGTGGGATAGTAGTAGTTAGTGCGAGCTAGCCCAAACACACCACAGACGATGAATTCCAGGAGCAGGAGAAGTCCTGAAAACGAGCGATAATCTCTGGTATTGTTTGTCCCGTTTTTAAAGCTGCCTTGAAACACCTCTATGAAGGTTCGTAGAGAGTTTGAGTTTAGTTTCAATTTGTTCAGTAGCTGCTGGAAGCATCTCAAGGGGTAGACAAACAAGAGGACCATTGGCAGGAGGTTGAGCAGCACCACAACTAGAACTGCAGTCCCGGCAAATGGGAGGTACTCCCAGGAAAAGTATGCGACGGCTGGTGCATTGAGGACGTTGTACGTGTACGTCAGCTTCGGCTGTGAGGAGCTAGCGTTACTGTCAAAAGAGTAAGAGATACTTGGGATTAGAATGACAAAGGAGGTGAATAGAAGTCGGGCGGTAGAAAGGAAAATAAACGAAGCAAACACGTCGATGAGAGACTTCTTTGTGTGCCAACGTTGCCTCATCTTTCTCGAGAGTTTTGCGACTGGCCCCCAGATGCACACTGCTAGTCTGAAGCCCTTGTCATGAAAGGTGACCAGGGCATAGGTGAGCATTATGAGGAGGAGGGGGTATATTGCGATGGCGTAGTCTAGTGCCAGTGTGTGGAGGGTTGTCACTTTTGGGTGCAGGCAGAAAGGTTTGTATGCTGCTCTAAAGAAGTCAAGGTTCCACACATCTGCCACTGAAGTTAACAGTCTGAATGTGTTCTTGTCGAGTTGCAGCAGACCTGAGTCAGAGAGACTGGACAGGACTTGTAGTTGTGTTGGGCTGGCCAGGAGCTGGTACATAAGCGCAATGCTGCTCACACGAGGAGACGTTAAGCTTATGGAGAATATCACCACCACGACAAAGAAAACGGTGAGTGGGATGAAAGCTACGGTGATGTATTTCAACCAGTTGTAGCGATAGTTCTTGCACTCAACACACTTGATTTCGTAGGAATAGACGGGTGGTGCGGTGCCCTCTATACACTGTCCACAGAGCCGGCCACGTCTGTTCAGACCCTTGCAGATGTAGCTGTTGAGTTGTGAGATGTTACACGGGAGAGGGAAATCCCCGTGGATTGCATTACAGGTGTAGAGACAGGACCCAGCGACCAAGACACCGTCATCCTCTTGAGTCATGCACACACACTCCAGTAACATGGTCTGGAGTCTGTACAGGTTGGGGCCTATCCCGTGAAAGTGTGGTCCAAAAGAGCACGTGTCATTGCATTCGGTACTCACTAAGTTCCACCATGGGGGACACTTGGTTCTCGGTCCTCCTGTGGGTTGCTCTTGTAGGAGACTAGGATTCAGGCTGGGTTCAGAGCTGCAGTTCTCCTGAAAGACTGTGAGAGAGTGATCATAACTGAGTGCCACCGGGTTCAACTGTGGTGTCAGTAATAGAGACAAGGTTACAATGACCCACTTCATGCCCACACACTAAGTGTCCTGTTCTGGCACTGGGGATAGACTTTTATTTATAATCAAGGGCAAACACTTTTGGGGGAAAGAATATCAGCCACAATCTCAGGAAGTAATGAAGGAGTGAAAAACAAACATTAGCTCTCTCGCTATCTGAGACGACAGGTCATACGACAACATTCAGTTGCTTTGCCCTTTCTGGTACTCTAAGCCAGACATAATCGGTAGTTAG
>CASHTH010003984.1:0-12114 GCA_030341885.1 Geodia barretti | reverse complement strand
ATTGTAGACCACTTTTATTGGAAGAAGGAGTATCAGAATCGTGGGGCTCCTCATTACCATGTCCTACTCTGGATTAGAGATGCACCACTCATTGATAGAGACGATCCCGAGAAGGTGCTAGACTGGATCCAGGATAGAATCACCTGCCACATTCCCGATGAACAGGGTAGCCCTGAGCTGCACAGACTAGTCACCAGGTACCAGATGCACAAGTGCAGCAAGTACTGTAAGAGGCGGAAAAGGTGTGGCAAGACAGCATTCATCACCAGGTGTAGGTTCGGGTTTCCCAGGCCAGTGTGTGAGACTGCTCAGCTCAACCCCGTCCAGGAGAGCCTGAAATCCCGTAACCGAATTTACCAGTTGGTCCGTACTCTGGCTGAAACAAGGGTGAATGACTACAGCCCCACTGTTATTGATGCTGTGGAAGGCTATATAGACATTCAGTTTGTAGCCGAAGCCTCTCTAGCTCTTGCTCACTATGTCAGTGGCTATGTCACCAAGGCTGAGCGTAGCAACATGCAAGACATCTGGCAGGAAGTTAGTGACACTAAGAGCATTTACAGTCGCCTTTTCAGCTTTGGTGTTAGAAGTTTACGGTTCAGAGAGTGTGGTCTGTATGAGGCCATGATCTACTGCTGGGAGACCACCTCACTGAGAAGTCTGACACAGTCAAGTGGGTAGACGTCTCCATGCCACACAAAAGATCCCGTAGACTGAAGAACCACAAAGTCTTACAAGAAATGGCTAGGCTGAACCCAGATAGTCAGAACATCTTTGAGGATAATGTCTTAGATATATTCTATCCTCAGAGACCAGCCACCCTTGAGAATGTTTGTTTGTATGACTTTGTGGCCAATTATGAGTTTCAGGGTGTTAGACACCAAATGGTCAGAGAGTGTACAAGAAACTAGCAAGCCTAAACTCCCTAACCACAAAATCTTGACCCTGAAAATGAGAACCAGAAACAAGATTATTTCTACTCTCTGGTGTTACTGTTCTCTCCATTTAGAGATGAGAGTAGTTTACTGCAGGGTAATGAGACAGCTGAGCAGGCATTTCATAGACTACTCACTAGCCAGAGCTCAAGCTATCACTCGAAGCTGAGGACAGTGTTAGCAGCAGCATCAAATGTAAAGAGCATTAATGAAGCGCGTCAGGCCAACATGGAAGAAAAAAGAAGCTAAAGAAGACAATGAGCCTCAGCTGCTAGGTGAAGCTAGAACAGCCATGACTGAAGTTCTAGACATGAAAGCCAGTACCCCTGGTCAGCTGACTCTAAATGAGAGAGTGTCCATGCTGAATCAGGACCAGAAGAGAGTCTTTGAGAACGTCAAGGCTCACTTCCTGCACCAAAAGTGTCACGAGGCAAAACAGTGTTCGTGTGATTTTGCACCTCTTAGATTGTTTGTTAGTGGTGTGGGTGGTACTGGTAAATCGTTTCTCATTGAGGCCATCAAGGCCCTAGTGAACAGTCTGTGGAATAGTGAAGGCCTCCTCTGTGGTATTGCAGCACCAACTGGGCTTGCTGCATTCAATGTCGGAGGTATCACTATCCACAGACTCTTCCAACTCCCTGTTGAGCATGCTACCAAAGCCACTAGCTATTGGCCACTGCCCAAAACATCCCAGAAGATCATGAGAGCAACTCTCTCTGAAGTCAAGTTGTTTATTGTAGATGAGATTTCAATGGTTTCCAGTATCAACCTGGCTTTTGTACACATGAGACTAGAGGAGTTGTTTGGTAGCAGTGAGTGGTTTGGGTCTCGGAACATGCTGTTTGTAGGTGACCTCCTCCAACTCCCACCTGTCCATGGGAATCCTGTTTTTGAGAAGGTTGCCACTAAATCAATCCTGTCCCAACTAGGGTGTGCAGCTGCCATCAATATTTGGAGAGATTGTGTTACGTATGATGAGTTGACTATCAATGAACGGCAGAAAAATGATCCACAGTTTTCCTCCATGTTGGACTGTGTGAGACGTGGTTGTCCAACCAAGGAAACTGTGAGTGTGTTGAAACAGAGGGTCATACAGGTGTCTGTCTCAGACAAGTTTTCTGAGCTACAACAGTCTGGCAAGGCACCTGTTTGCTTATTCCCCAAAAGGAAAGCGTGTGATGACCTTAATGCACAAATGCTCCGCAAGAATGCTTCCGAAGTGCATGACATTTATTGTACTGATGAGATTGACGAAACAGCAGGCAATAGGAAGATGACCAAGAAGATCATTGAGCATTTGGATAAACTGAACGCTGACTGCAACATGACAGCTGGGTTGGAAGCCAAACTGTCTCTTGCAGTCGGTGCACGAGTCATGCTACGTCGCAACATTGACACCAAGGCTGGGCTGGTCAATGGTGCTATTGGTACAGTGCTGTCAATAGCAGCCCAGCATGTGACAGTGCAGTTTGATAATGTACCTGCTCCATGTAAGATTGATAAGGTCAGAAGCAGGTTCATGGTGATGAAGAATTTCTATGTGTATCGTAGACAATTCCCTCTCATTTTAGCCTATGCAATTACCATCCACAAGTGTCAGGGTCTGTCATTAGACTGTGCCATAGTAGACCTGTCTGAGGAGGTATTCAGTGATGGAATGGCATATGTGGCTCTATCCAGGGTTAGGTCACTAGATGGTCTGTTCCTAACAGCCTTTGATCCCCAGTCCATCAGTGTTAGTGTGAGTTCCCTGGGGGAAGTAAACCGCCTCAGAAAAACCCATAGACCTGATCTTCCTCTGTATGATATACCACACATCTCTAAAAGAAAGAGGAAGCTCACTGGTGTAGACAAAACTGTTTCCCCAAGTGTAAAAAAGGTCAAGGTGAATCCCTCATCTGCAAGGGATAATGAGGACTGTGTTATTACAGGTACAGAAACACCTGCTGCTAGTCCTTTCAATTTCCACTCTGTAGATGTACAGTGGCAGCAAAGTGCATGCCAAGAGCTGGGCCTCCAATATTGTACACAAACACCAGTAAGACCAGGAGGACCCGCTGTCCCCCTCACACGTCCAGACATGCGTAGTGTGAGACGCGTACAGGGAGATGGTAACTGCCTCTTTCGAGCATTTTCTTACATTCTGACAGGGTCTGCAGATCAGCATATTGGTGTACGACATGCTATCCTTGACCACATGACAAATAATGCCCAATATTTCCTAGGCCACCATCTCGTAGGCTATGACAGTATTCAAAGTTATATAGCTTCCACAGGTATGGACCAAGATGGCACCTGGGGAACTGACATTGAGATGCTGTCTTTGGCACACCTGCTCCAGACCCCTGTCTTCTCATACAGCCAGCAGCATGGGCAGTGGCAGCGGTACTCTCCTCATGATGTCGACAGACAACTGATGGATGACATTCACCAGAGGTCTATGTATCTATTGCACACAGGAAACCACTTCAATGTTGTTGGTTCTATAAGGAAGAGTTAAAGAAGCCACATGTGCTCATATAGACTATACATGGGCTCTCTGAGCATGTTGGGGAAGGAGAGGGTGGGTCCCTGCAATTTATTGAGGTGGCTTCCCCATTTCATGCTATAACCACTGTAGAAAGTGTGATTTACATGTCCTGTACATGACTTCTGAACATGTTGGGGAAGAAGAGGGTGGGTCCCTGCAATTTATTGAGGTGGCTTCCCCATTTCATGTTCTAACCACCCTCCTAAAGTCTCAGACTTCATGGAGCTGACTGGTTTCAAGTGTAGGGAAACTGCACTGTCTTTACCACAAAGTTTTAGGGGACTGTAACTGCATCACAAAGTTGAGGGTAGCACACTGTTAGAGGTGAATGTCTGTACACTGACAATTGTGTTGTATGCCAACAGTAGTGAGTAATCCCTCAGGAGACTGGTCTTAGCTCTGACAGAATATTATCCTCCTCCCTTGAGGAGTGCACTCTACAGTCAGTAGCTATGCCTGTCGGGGTACTACTACATTGAAGCTACACACTACTCACCTAAACATCAGTGCACATAACTATTGTATGCAGTATATCAGCACCCTTCCTACATGCACCTTCACATAGTATTCTGAACAAGGTGGTTACTATTTATAGGCTCCTCTTTTCTTACAACTACATATATATTATCTGGTTTTCCCCTGGGAAGCTTTCTACCTCTGCAGGTCTTTAAAGGCTGTGATCTTCTGTCTAAGGGGCACTGGTGTCTCAACCATAGCTGACCTGTCAGAGGAAGGAGATCACTGTACTCAGCTTATCAGGGGCCTTAGCAGGTGGGGCTCTGAAGTGTTTTCCCCAGCCCTTATCACAATGCTGACTTTACACATCCTGTGCCCTTATCACCACTGCTGACATAGCTATTGTAAAACCCTATCCTAGCCTTCTATACTATAATTTGGGTTGCATTCCTCACTCTTTTATTGGTGCATACCATCTTTATGTTCTAAGGTGCTGTGCACTTGTCAGACCTGGACCCTACAAGCTTCTACTACACATCCACTACGCTCTTTGGCCTCCACCTTTGACTTCAGCTGGGTAGACCACTTCAAAAGAGTGAACTCCTTGCACAACAAATCACATTCATTATAATTATGTTGATGTCTCACTTGCGCATGCGCCCGCTACGCGCGAGAGGCGCGCGCAAGTGCGTAAAAATTGCAACGTCACCCGGCCGCCGCGCGCCGTGCGTGCGTGCGTGCGTACGAGTGTGCGCCGCAGCAGCCCCTCCCCCTCGCTCTGCAACCCGAAAAGGGTGGGGCTGAGTATGCGCAAAAAATAACTGGAACAAGTGGAAAAATCATTTCTTCAAAATGAAGGGGGATGTAGGGATGGTGTAAATTATGAAAAAGGATGCCAACAAGAAGATGCTTCAGCCGACAACAAAAATCGTACATCCATCCCTACATCTTTCTTTACAGTCACAACCTCTACTGTGATAATTATGTTGTGAATAATGTATCTTACATACTCTATGACAAGTAACCACACATTTTTTTATACAGAGCAAAAGAAAGAAAGATGTAGGGATGGATGTACGATTTTTGTTGTTGGCTGAAACATCTTCTTGTTGGCATCCTTTTTCATAATTTACACCATCCCTACATCCCCCTTCATTTTGAAGAAATGATTTTTCCACTTGTATATTGTACACCATGCATGTGAATGCAGGAAAAAAAGAAAGGAGACAAGTAAAAAAAAAATGTGTGGAACGTGGGATGCCATAAAAAGTAAGGAGACAAGACAGGGATGATCTAGTGATCGTGATGCAGTAGTACAATGGTGATGGCTACATACTTTGAACTGACATCGCTTGCTCGTATAAAATTTCCTCCACACAAGCCCTATATTGTCGCCACCTTTACTGTTTGTTTAGTGAAGTGCGAGGACAATGGTGAATGGATTCTGTATGTAGATGGCCAAGAACGCAGCATTGTAAAACTGGTTAGTTGAGCAAATGTAGAAGTCTTAGACTTCACACAAGGCAGTCACAACTGAAAATACAATAAATGGTATTACCTGTCTAATGTGCTTATGAAATAGATCGTAGCTGTGCATCATACAAGGGAGCACACTCGTACTTTGCGAGCTTGTGTGGAGGAAATTTTACAGGAGCAAGCGATGTCAGTTCAAAGTATGTAGCCATCATCCATTGTACTACTGCATCACATTCACTGGGTCATCCCTGTCTTGTCTCCTTACATCCCTATATTCCACACTTTTGAATTTTTTATTTATTTTTAACTCTTTGTGCTAAAGCAACACAACTACGATCCATAACAGGTTTTGGTGGTAAGGATTGAATCAAGGACCTCGCTTTACAATGATTACATTACCAACTGCATCACTTAGGTACACTGGGTAGACACTTGTTTAATTCTTAATGAGGTATATACAACATTAAAACCTGCATTAATAGGAGCAGTAGAGATCGTGAGACTGAATCCATAGCTGATAGGACACGAGATACTTGGAGATGTCACTCTGGCACATACTTCAATGCTGTCTCCTTCGTTGACTTCGTAAGACATTTCCTCCAGGCCCACAGTAGCATCTGTGGCAGTAAAAACACATGTCACAGGGACTTGTGACAATGAAGAAACGATCGCTTGGTGGGTGTGCACACCTCCGTGGAACCTGGAGATGTTCAGTGAAAAAATCAGAGCGAATCCACGTCTCCCCTATAATGTAATGAGATACTAATTGGTGTAGTATAGTGCTCATTGCTGCAAATTGTTCCGGTAATAAGGATAGAGCAGGATTGAATACGATGATGATGACGAAATCGTGTATGAGCGACTTCTCGCGTGGAGAACTGAGAGGGCACGTAGGAAGTCTTGATAGCTAAACATGGGCCCGTAGACTATTGCTAGTGATTTATGAAAGCCTAGGGAGTCATTCACGCCGAGTTTTGAGGTGTTTTGTAAGTAGATCACGTGAGATTTGACCCGTGCCATCCCTATAATTATAGAGCGTCTACCGACGCTCTACTAAAAAACCAGGTCAGGAAACAAACCATGTTCATCTTCAATGGCAACAGTAGTCACATTAGGACTGAGTATGATGCGCTCAGTGAAGTCTTGACTTGGTGGTTGTAGAGTGATGGTAAAGGTTTCAGTGTCTTCAATGAGGTCGTCATCAATGATGTCTACTGTCAGACATTCCTTCTTACTGCATGCACCAAAATTCACAGCCCTGTCATTGAGTGTATAATCACGACCTTGGACTATAAAAGGACAGAAGGAAGATGACATATATGGCAGATTCAACAACATACATGCAGTGCCCTGGTTTGCAGCAAATATCAGCTCAAAAGGGAATGCAATAGGACAGGCAGTGGTCGGAGAAAACACCACCACACACACATTAAGTTGCAGATTATCTTCCTTCACTGTATATGTCATATTATCCAGTCCCACAGTAGCTTCTGCATATAAAAAGAGGGGAAAAAATTATGTTTGAAATACAAACAATTGAATTGGGGGTAGTTGACAATAGTCACGTCTGACTGAAGGGATGGTGGCTAAGTGGAGGTTTGCTAAGCTTCCCCATACAGAAAAACTCCATAGCGCTGTCCCCTTTGTACTCAAGGACTCTTTTATATAGTACCTTGCACCTGCACCATTTCAACTCTTTTTTACCTGAGATAATAATTATTGTACTACCTTTCAATAATCTCAGAAATAGAAAATATCCCTTCTCTATATATAATTATTTTTCTGTTCACCACTGAACGTTTCTGCCAATCTTTGGATGCAAGTAATTAAGGGGAATATGTGCGGATACAGGAAGCCAGCTGTTAGATGTAGCAAGGCTAATAATACAGGAAGGATTGGCAGTCTCACCTAAGCTAGTACGGATAATATACCCTACAGACAAACTTGTGGTAGTACTTATGTGGTTACATAACACATAGGGTATACTATCACAGATCGAGGGTAGCAGTAGAGCTTAGTAAGACCATAGCAACTGAAATGCAATAATTCTTACCAAAACTGGGATTGTCTCTGATGGTGATCGATCCATTCCCAATTATAGATATCCTACTATCATTGCTTTCTAGTGTTATAGGTCTTGAATAGGGATTCTCAAGGATATTGTTATCTTCAACACGGAATATCCCACAACTTCGTTGGTGAAATGTAAAACAGATTTTTACTTTAATCTTAACTAAAGAAAAGTAGAGAAAGGTAGTAAGATAGTTTAGACAATAAGTACTTAAGACATACAGATTTTAAATCTGATGCAAATCTCTGTATCCACATCAACTGATAAAATGGCACATATTTCACATTCTTCTCCTTCGATTAAAGAGTAGTGCTCCCTTTCCAACTGCACTAAGGCTCCTATTAAATGAAAACATGCAGAGACAACAATTTTAAATTCATAAAAATTTAAACCCTCATACCATCAGTATCATTGATCCAGATATCAACCTTGTCTTCTTTTACGATAACATCACCACCACTCCCAAATTCATAGACTAGACTAAGAGTGAACTGTTCCATATCTTCTACTCTCACATCATTAATAATGGCCACATTAAAACAGGCTTTCTCTTCACAAGGGTCCAATCTGAGGATTGACTGTAGTGACCTGTAGTCCTGGCCTGCCACTATAAAACAGATAATACTTGATGTACAAAGTTAAATTAGCCAAGTCAAGTTAAAATAACCTGCTGTGACATCTGAAGTTGAGAGGGTAATAGGGATGGTACCTCTGAATGATGTCCATGAGCTGTAACTAACACACACACTTCAGCTCTACCATCCTCCTCTTGTACAGTCAATGACCGTCTCTCAAATTCCACTGTTGGCACTAAAAAAAAGTAGAAGAAAGATAGGAAGCAAGGAGAGGCCTACATTGACGAATTCAACATGCATCTTCATTCAATATTCTGTTGTTGTAAACATGTCACTATGATAATCTGAGGTTAATGCACGGATGGCATGGCCGAACACAAAACCCATAATACAGATGCTATCAGTGCGCATTCCAATCGTGTAAGTGACAGTGACACACCTCTGTGAACTCCAACAGGTTTTATCAGTGCATTTCAAGTAATAAGTTAGAATAAATATAATAGAAATTGCTGTTTAGTTTAGTGTGGGTAAATTTTTGTGCTGTGTAAAACTAAGTAGTAACTACAACGATTTTGTGCACACTTAAGAAATGTCCTGAAAATGCAATATAGTCACATGAACCTCTATAAAGCGTCATTTATGCATAGTAGAGGGTAGGGTGGTTTTGTGGTTCAGATTGATGTGCACTTGAGACCCTCATGGATTCTTACCGAAAGCAGACAAAATAGTTATATTATGCTTCACATCAACGAGCTCAATTCTGTTATCGTGATTGTCTGGAGGTTCCAGGTTGATACTGAGTTGATTGATGGCAGAGATATTCACAGGAACCAGAACACACTTTTGGATGGCACATTGTTCAACTGTCATGGTAATGTAGTCATCACCAGTTCCTAGAACAGAAGCAGCTGAAAATATAATTATACAGTTAGTGATGAATTGTGAGAAACTATTGAGGTAGATAATCGTTCGGTCAAAATTGACAGTAAACCTATCTAAAGTGTTATTCTGCAAAACTTCAAAGCTTCCACAGCAAATAAGGACTAAAATGTTAGTGACATTAGTAAACAACTATTAAAATGCAGCAACTTACCATCATTTTCACCTTGAATGGAAACTTTCAAATTGAATTGAAATCCCACCGGACAAACTGCACTGTTGTAGGGTGGCTTTGCCTCAACACACACTTCAATCTCTGTCTCATTGTCATAAACTTCAAGATCAGTTTCCCTCAGACCAAACCTAGTAACTTTACAGTAGGGAACAGGGAATGTTGTTGCAGATATTTTGTAATGTGCACCCATACCATCATCATCAGTGATGGTGATGGTTGCAGGTGTATCTTCAAGTGAGATCCTGTAGTCAAGACCAACAGTTCTTTCCAGTTGAACAGTGAAAGTCTTCTCCAGCAACACTACCATGTCATCATCAATGATTGTAACTTCTGCGCAAATGACTGGCTGACAAGGCATTGCTCTTACAGTGGTAGATATTGACTCATAATCATGACCTGATGCTGGAAATGTACACCAAACAGCAATCATTCTGAGGAATGTGAATAGACTTCAAGGCAGATAGTGATCAAACCTATGTGTGCAAGTTCAGCTGCTGGGGTTTCACAATATCACAAGGCAAATGCAACCAGACGCACACTACCCCACCACATTGGGACTATTTCGTAGTTAAAAATACTAATCGCCTAAGAAAGTGCTTTCTTACTTGCAGTTTACATCCTGAGTAGAGAAAACAACGTTAACTCGAAATCACCAGACGACCGAATGTTTCAGGATCAGAGCTCAACCAGAGCAGCACACACCTCAACAGATGAATTACGTTCCACTGATGCTAAAATCCTCAATACCAATGTGAAGCACTAAAGAGAGAAAATACAATATAGCGTGTCAGAGGTAATGTAAAGACTTGTCATTACATCATCATTCAATGATTAACACTCTGGACTCTGCGGGATTCAGGATAATCCTGTCACCCAGATCTGTACTGCTTCCAAACTAACTGTGACACCTCAACAAGATCCTCTGTGTGGTGATCATCATGGATAATATGCCTACGCATGATCTCTGTGTGGCAATCTTCAAAAATCAATGACAGGGATTAACAGAGATCCAATATCTGGAAATGGGGGAAACCGAGTGGTCACGACTGCAAGACACATTTTGCTAAACTTTCCTTACCGGCACTGTATCTGTTATAGACAGTGGAACACTAAAAGAATGTTCAAAGGGGCATCTTGTACTTGTGGTGGATCGCCATGTAGCACACATTTGAAATGACCCGCTAATTCCGAAAAGAATATCCACTTTCTAGACCGACTACACCAGCTGAATGAGTGATGCATCATAGAAATGCCTTAAACTCACAGGTGCTGCTTACAATCATCATCCTCAATCCGTATGACAGTGTGCCCTCTTTCAATAATTGTGGCAGCTGTAGCATCTTTAATAAGAAGTGTGAGGCCAGTATACTCTGTTGGCTCCACACGCGCATCATTGTAGATTATCTGGTCATAACAAAATGTCTCTCCTTCTTCTATAGTCACCGACTGCATTTTGTTACAGCCACGATTTGTTGCTCATAATCGTCAAAGTCCTCCGCTGTATACTCCATTCAATGCTGGGAAAGTTACCATCTGCAGTAGTAGACACTATCTGTACTCACACTCACTATATACTGCTCTCTCAATACAGTCTAGGGCATCTCTTGACTTTAGTAAGGGAAATATCTGCACATATCTGCACAGACTACTACAAAAGTCTTTGTTTGGAATTTGAGTACTACCAATGCATTTTGTTACAGCCACGAATTTGTTGCTCATAATCGTCAAAGTCCTCCGCTGTATACTCACATTCAATGCTGGGAAAGTTACCATCTGCAGTAGTAGACACTATCTGTACTCACACTCACTATACTGCTCTCTCAATACAGTCTAGGGCATCTCTTGACTTTAGTAAGGGAAATATCTGCACATATCTGCACAGACTACTACAAAAGTCTTTTGTTTGGAACTTGAGTACTACCAATGCGTTTTGCATGGAGTACATACAGTTCCTTATAAGTGCTTTATTATAGTAGGTAGTGAGGCCTATAGTTAGCCGATAGGCTTACTTGCCAGCGGCTGAGGGACAGCAACAGTATCCTCAGAGTACACCTCCATTCTGATGGAGTTGGTCTTGTTAGCAGGACATGTTAGGTTGACGCAAACACTAACAGAACCAGCACCTTCACTGACAGTGTACTGCATAATACTCATGCACAACGAATGTAGCTAGCATGTAAAAGATGTTATTAGTGCTTACTTACTTTCTGACTCATCACGGATTATGACAACAACAGTGCTGGGATCAGGTTTGACCAGAGCAAAATCACTGAGGAGGGAGAGGTAAAAACTCCACATCTCCACTTGGACATTTATAGGGATCGTTGACAAAGGAAATACGATGGGCTAGATAGCTACCATAGTAATATCGAATTTTGCCTTCCTAAAACCATGAACTGAAACATTTTGAGAATTAACTTCGTATCGATGCATCATGCTTGTCTCACCAATACACCTGCTACAGCCATCAGAAGTCATGTAAGACAAGGAATCATCACTACCAATACAACACTGTTTGGCAGTGGCAGTGATAGATGACGGACTACCAGAACAATCAGTGGAAGCAAAACACTGAACAAAGTTGCCTGCAGCTACGTACGATATAAAGTCTGGCGAGTTAGAGCAGATTTTTTACCATTCAGTGGAGGAGATGGCGTGCAGTCAGCAGTGAGAACCGTCATCAATAGAAATGTCACACTTATCATTACGTTTGACGCCATCGCAGGTCGGTTTAGCTACTATCCAGTTTTAACATATTGTTTTTGGAAATCCTTCGTACACAGGAAGTATGCAGGTGCATAATATCCGCGCCGGAACGTCCGGTCCCGCGAGAGCCTCCAAGTTAACTCTAACGTCATCCGTCTCCAGTCCCGTATATACTTACCCGCCAGTTTGTCGTATCAGAGCGTCGGTAGACGCTCTATGTAGGGATGGCACGGGTGAAGTGTCACGTGATC
>CASHTH010003983.1:0-24093 GCA_030341885.1 Geodia barretti | reverse complement strand
AGCCACCTGATCAATATCTCTCCCTCCCCATGAGGTCTCCCTGTCTCCAATCTCTACAAAAACCTCCTCCTCCACACACAACTTCCTGCCTTCTTCTAACCTTCCAATCTTGCACAAAAGTATATCATCCCTCCTCCTACACCTCTGCCCTACCTTCACTGCCCTATAATTATATCTTGTTCCTTCTTCTTTTCTTGCAATGTGACACCTCTCTTTGTGCAAGGATGCTTCTCAGTACGTCATCTCCCCTCTACTTATTATACTAAAAATGTGCATTTAAGAAAAGAGGATGGTATAAAAAGAAAGGGAGACAAGATAGGGATGGGATACATGAAGTGTGGTTAATGAACAGATTTGAGCACGCTGACACCCCCGACCCCATCACACAATCCCTATATTGTCGTCTAGGTGAACTATCAAGCATTCACCATTACTGTATGTGATTCAGCAGGACATACAGCTACACAGAGTGTAAAAGTGTCATTCTGCAGAGTAACTAACACTGTCTTAGAGTCCAAATAGAGTTAGAGTGGCACAGTCACCCCCACATACCCAAATGAGGGTGGGAATTTAACTGACACCACTGAATAAGTTTTAGATCCCCAGCCCACACCTAAACGCGGCTACAGATTAGCAACTTGAACATATGAACACAGCAAGGTAATCCAGTGCCAAGATATCTGTAGTTATATGTGCTCTTAAACTGTCAAGGCCACCTAATGATAAACAGTATACTGTGCCATAGCACAGTGGTTTGAGGTTTGCCTTGTGTTGTATTGCGTTGTACGTAGATTCGAACCCCTACCAACTGGTAGCTCAGTTGGTAGAGCGCTTGCCTAGACTGCAGAGTGTCGTGGGTTCGAATCCCACTTAGGGGAGCCCTTCTTTCACTTAGGGGAGCTCTTCTTTTTCCTTGGAAAAAAGAACTGTCCTGGGTGTAGTTGATTTGTTTGTTGTGCCTTTGCCTTTCTACCTCTTAGTTTTCACATGGCATCTTCACCAGGGTTTTTTGGCATGTCTCGGTTATTAACCCTCGGCCCACTTGCACGGCGAAGGTTACAGTACTGAGCGATACCAACGGCTTCAGAACTACACGAGCCTGAAAAATGAAATGGCGATGACTGCATTCGAGAGATATGCTGTACATACCCTATCATTAGGTGGCCTTGACCAGGTCAGGCATTCAACTCACATTCGTAACAAATCTCCTAGAGAGGAGTTCTTCTCTCTGTCTGGCCTCCAACTCCTGGAGTGAGAGAACGAGAGTAGGGAGAAAGAGAAGAGGGAGGGGGAGAGGGAGGGAAGAGGGAGGAGGGGAAAGAGAGAGGGATGGGTATGACGGTGAATAGATGTAGGACTAGTGTATGCGTACGCGAGAGGGAAGTCTAGGAGGGTCAAGCGCGGAAGTAGGTGGGAGCTGAGGCTGTCCGTCGCTGTGATAGTTATGTTCACCTCGTCGGTCATCGGTCTGCTTTGGCACGCTCGCTGTGCTCGGGAGGCAGGGAAAGAAGGAGATACGGGAAGGAGAAAGAGAGTAAGAGGTAAAAGGTGACCTTCACAATAATTTTAGCAAGATTGCTAATGCAACTTTTATATGGGAATTATGTCCCCGTTATTAACGAGCTTGGTCTTTGAACCAACAGTGTAAAAGGTGACCTTCACAATAATTTTAGCGGTGCGGAGGGAAGATACTCTTGTGTGATTATGCATGAACAGGTCACTCACTGCATTCTCCTTGTGATGTTTGAAGCCCTGAAATGCCCTCTTCAAGTCATTCACTTCAGCCACCTCCTGATCCACACGACTGCAGAGGAGAGAGGCTTGGTCAGTTTCCCATTCCACCACAGGTCCTATACCCATTCCATGGGGTCTGATTCAGATTCCATGGTGGGTCACGCATGGAGGTGAAACTTGGTGCGCATGTGTATTACATCGTTTCCATGACGACCACAACAACAAATAGCCTCAGGCACTTTTCTTTATAATTACTTCTTCACTCCTCTCACTCCCATTCCACCAGGGGTCTGATTCCCATTCCATGGGGTCTCATTCAAATTTTAAGGTGGGTTTGACTACAAGTCGATGGTAGTCCCGTGCCCAGACCCCACCCACTCATCACGTGGCACAATTTTTGGTCCTAGATCTCTAAAATTAGAGCTCCAATCAGATTGTAGAACGACAAATCGATGTAACGTGCATCCAAAGTCCGCGGACTTTTGGTAGGCGTGTATTACATACTAGAAGAGCAGTTCGGATACTACGGATATGATGTCTTCAGGATCAGGTTTTGCGTCAATAGCTGTACCAGACGCTGACTGCTTCAGCCCTCACTCAACTCACTCCTCCACTCACCCTCATCACACCTCTCACCTGATCACCTCCTCAACCCTCACCCCCATCCCTTCATCCCTCCTTCCTCCACCCCCCTTTCCTCCTCTCCTCCCCTCCTCTCTGTAAATTACGTAGCCTCATGCCTAGACCCCACCCACAAGGGAGAGGGTCTGGTCGCTTTCAAGCGATTTCTTGGGCTTCCGAGTTTAAAAACAGACTACAAATCAGATTGCGAGGATCGCACGAGTGCCACACATGTTGTTACTTCAGACGTACTCTGTATATGTAAGTCTCGTGAAGCAAACTAAGGCAGCTCCTTGTTAGAGAAAGGCAAAAGCTCTCAGCGGCTCCCTAGCCAACTTACAAACGTTGGATATACTGCCACATTCAAGTCTGTTTCAGGGTGTGTTCAAGTGTAAATATAACTACTGTGATAGAGCATTACTGCTGCCTAGATTCCGTTTCACTGTCAAATCTGATGAGAAACCGGATTTCCGAATGCCTTCAAAGGCAAAGCTTAGTGAATTTCACCCCGCCCAAACAAGAAAGGAAAAAAGGCAAAACTACATGTATACAACTTCATCTCTGCCAAACAAAAGGCTCCTCCACTGTGTCAGTGTAGACGGTAAAAGGGCCAGGTTTTTTTGGCCTCATGCATAACGAAGTTCACTTCAATATTTCTCACTCCTAATAATATGCAACAAATTGCTTGAAAGTTACCAGACCCTCTCGCATGTGGGTTTGGTCTGGGAACAAGAGGACGGATGGCAGCAGCCGGAGAGGAAGGCAGCAGGTCTGCCTCCTGCCTTCCCCTGGTGAGTTCCTTTCCTCTTTTCTGTCTTCAATCTCTCCCCCTCTCTCTTCTTTCTCTCCCTCTCCATCCCTCTCCCCTCCCTCTTCTATTCCTCCATCCTCTCATTAGTCTGATCTCAACTATTTAGTCTTCCTTCCTCCCTCACTCTCTCCTCCTTGTCTCCTCTCTCCTTCCCTCCTCCTTCCTCATTCCCTCCTCCTTGTCTCCTTCTGTCCTTCCCTCCTCCTCCCTCATTCTCCTCCCCACTGCCTTCTCACCTTCTCTCCTTCCGTTCCCTCCTCCTCCCTCATTCTCCTCCCCACCTTCTCTCTTTACCTCCTCCCTCACTCTCCTCCTCCTCTCCCCTTCTCCGAAATCTCTTCCCTCTGCCTCCCTCATTCTCCTCACGCCCGTGCCTTCTCAGTACCCCTCCTTCTCGTTCTTCTCTCCTTCCCTTCTCCTCCCTCATTCTCCTCCCCACCTCCTTCTCTTCGTCTCTCCTTCCCTCCTCCTCCCTCATTCTCCTCCCCACCTCCTTCTCTTCGTCTCTCCTTCCCTCCTCCTCCTTCATTCTCCTCCCCACCTTCTCTCTTTCCCTCTCCTTTCCCTCCTCTTTCCCTCCTCCTCAATTCTCCCCCCGCCCGTCTCTTCAAAACACTCCTTCCCTCTTTCTCTCCTCCCCTCCCTTCCGACCTCCTTCTCTTCTCCCTTCAAAACCTCCTCTCGCCAAAAATCCTCCCCACCTCCTTCCACCTTCTCCCATCTTTCCCTCTCCCTCATTCTCACCTTGTCTCCTCTCCCACCCTTCCCTCTCTCTTCACACCTCCCCCTCCACTCTCATCACCCCCTCTCCTCCCCTCCTCTCCCATCTCTCCTCCCAACCCCTCCCCCTTCTGACCTCCTTCTCTTCTCTCCACCTCCTTCTCTCATCCCCTCCTCCTTCTCGTCCCCCAACAAACGCTCCCCCCACCTCCTTCTCTTCTCCCCCCTCCGTCGCAACCTCCCACCTCCTCCCCCCCGGGGCCAACATTCGGCTCTTCGTCTCAATCCACCCACCGCCGGCCTGGCGCGCCCCCAACCTAAACAAACAATAAACACCCTCCTTCTCTCCTACCCTCCATTCCAACCTCCTCCTCCTCCTCCTCTCCCCTCCTTACTTTCTCCCCCCTTCCTTCTTTACTCACTATTTTGCCTCCTGTCTTCTCTGGGGAATCTCTTTCCTGGCATAGTTCTCCAGTCTGTAGCAGTCTTGTTCCATTTGCTGCAAATTCTCTTCCACGCGCAGCTCCAGCACTGCATGATGTCATCATACATCAAAATTATGTCGTCGATAATTGGTACAATTTCCATCAAACAAGCACAATCGTTACAGCAGACCCTTAGTGCATATTATGTTGGTGGTTGTTAGGCACTCTCAAATAATTATGTAGTGGTCAGCATTAAGAACGTTATAAAACTAGGCAAGTAAATGTGTAGGTGAATAGGTTCACTCGGATATAGAGGTTGTTACGGTTATTCTACCCATGTGGCAAAGGTTAAAGGTCATACTAATACAAACTCAGCTACATTCTCTCTCACTGCTGTATATACAACTATAAAGTCTAGACATACCAGACAGTCTCGGTTGTGACAGTACATGTAGTTATACATAATATACCTTGAGAGTCGCCAGTGCCTTGCGACAGACTCTTCATTTGCTGCCGAGTCTCAGCCAGCGCACTGATAGGACAAGGAGAACACTTTGTGATTTCCTTGGCAACCATGTAGTGTGTTCGCGCTCTACGGCATTTATACCCTTACTTTCTGACTTGCTGCAGCAAATGTTCCATGTTTGTACAACGTGCAGTGATCCTCGATGCTCCTGGTCGGTACGGTAGTCTATACTCTCTGAGAGAGCGCCGAGACGTCCCAAGAGAGATCTCGTGAGTGGAAGGTTAACCGACTTAGCTTCGCGCTCTCGTTCTCACTGCGCATGCGCGAGTTTACTTTTGTTGTAGCAGACAATATCGCTTTGTGGTATTGTTCGCGCGTCCGACCGACACTGCGCTCTTTGCATGCAGAACGGCACAGACCTGCTGCCTTCCTCTCCGGCTGCTGCCGTCCGTCCTCTGTCGTGTTCTGAGCTGAACTATTTCCTCACCGACCCAAGACCTCCTACAAGTGCCGGCTACCAGATGGAAGCAGGTGTGCTACATTTCTGCACGTGGGGAGAGACTGCATTACGGCATGTTTGTTGTAGAAGAAGGTGCAAATATATTTAGTTCATACGTGGGCTATTTGCATTGCATGTGTAGTAATGCACCCATGCATGTGCCGTCGTCCATGCGTTCACAATCGACCAACGTTCGCTGTTTGCTATTTTCCACCGCCACAATAAAGGGGGCTGAAATGTAAGTATTTTTCAGCAGATTTTTTGAATCAGCTACTGCTAACACAACACAACAATGATCATAATGTTGGGCCGAGAATTGTTGCATAGCCAGCGTTGCATGTCCAAAGATTTGATGTTAGACTATGGGGTATACCGACTATGGTATTCAGTGGGAGGCTCCAGTAGCAACATCAGCTGGTCTACAAATAAACACAGACTATCCACTGAAAAGGGCATGTCATATGAGCTGAGCCACACTGCCCACAACACACCACAGCTCTTCCGTGCTGTTTGCAAGCACTGTGGTGGCTGAATTGCACAAATTCTCGATCTGTCGCTTGGCCAATAATGCTCATTTATTAACCCTCCTCGTGCATGTGCAGCAAGGGTTATGGTAGTTATCGTGTGTGTCTGTCAGTCTGTCAGTCCATTACTCGACATCTCACTTCACGAGGCTCCACAAACAATACCACGTATTCAGCGGCAGATGAAGGTCGAAAAATAATTATGTAGGGTTTTCTCTGAAACTGCTGTGTTCGAGAGTTATGGCATGAAACACGAGCGAAAAAGCCAATTGCTAATTAGAACAGGCTTACCTCGACTGGTCCGCTTGCTCTGTGTATCTTGAAGGCACAAGAAGTCACAACGAAGGCCGTGTATCAACTCCCGCATGCTGTAGCAGCCCGTGTCAGGCTATCCGCAAGCTACTAGCAGGAGGCCACGACTAAACGCATACTAATAGCCCAGCCCATCAATTAGCGGTACCACGCATGTGCAGTTCACCGATGATTTGCACTTCAGTGCTTTTTCATTATTTTTAGTGCATTATATGCCCCTGGCGCCAAGAAGTTTTTTTTTTAGTAATGCATGTGGTTTCTGCTTTGAGGCTATTGTTAGACCCCCTCTCTCGCTCTCTTCTCCTCTTTTTCCACACCTCTCCTCTCTGTCTACTTCCCCCTACGCGACATTTTGATTACTGCAGCAGCTGTCCCCTCACCACCACATCCATCAACATCGCCACCTATCACTGCTGGCGGAAACACCGCCGCCACCACCTCAGGCCCCGGCAGAGAATCAGGAGATGTGGTCAGTGAAAACCCACCACCACCACCACCAGTGCATGCAGGCGTTACCATGTGGTGGGGGGTGTAGAGTGGGCTGGTGGAAGGTCGAAGCCTGGGAAACAATAGCAATCAGGTGGAGCATGCTACCATCTGCCACTGTCATAACTACCCGTACATTCTTCCTTGCATCTGATTAAGCTATTGTGGGCTCTGTGTCACAATGGGAGTATATAGAGTAAACACTTTCCCCAAGGGCTAAAGCCAAGAGTTTGCCTCTGACATCACTTTCTGCTAGGGAGAATTGCAAGCCACACTCCCATATGTACACAGTGTTACCGATACGAAGATGAAGTTGACCACTTAAAAAGATGAAATTGACCGCTTCCAGTAGTTTGAATCCAGCCACTTACTATGTACGACTCAAGACATTTTGCTGGTATAGTAGAGGGAACCGGTCAGATAGAGAGTCAAATAAGGGCAATAAGGGCATGAATAACGTTACAGTGAAATCGTATCTGCCAGGGTTTGTTGTGACAGTTTATTCCAGTGTAGTGCTTAACTCCCACTCAACTGGCCTGCTTACCAGCTGTTGGTGGGGAGAGGTTGCATGCCACACATATCCCACTGCAGGCAGATGGGAGTATCTGTATGCTGTCTTCAAGTGGTCACCTTTACTCCTATAGTGGAGAGTGCTTCCACAAGTTTTTAAGCCAAAATAATCACCTCCTTCCTTTCAACCCTTTCTTTACTTACAATATCACCTCCTTACTTTAATCCTTTCTTTACTTATATCACCTCCTTACGTTACTATAGTATAGCAGAGAAAATTGAAATAGTAATATAGTACAGTATCACAGACCATAATTGTGAAGCCCCTTCATTAATGATGGGGAAGGCTGTGTAAAACAGTGTGTGAAAATCTATTTACATTTCCCTTCAGGTAAACACGGGATCAGGAAGAGGATACCAATTGCCCCAGAGATTCCGGGCCAAACGCGAGAAAAACAGACAACAACAACAACAACAACAACACCATCAACAACAGTTCCACGGGACCGGAAACAACAACAACAACAACAAGAAGGATCCGCCGGTCGCCGCCGTGGCAGCGGTTGCAGCTGCAGCAGCGGCTGCTGCGGCCGGCATGTCAAGGGAAGAAATCAACCTCAACAGTCTCCTCGCCACTGCTCGACACGGCCTACCAATCCCATTCCCCGCAACGTCGTCCCCGCCTGGATACATGGGAGTGGCCGGCGGCGGGAGGGGACCCTTCAATTTCGGCGGTGGGATGGGAGGAGGAGGCGTGATCATGTTCCCCACCCCTAACGGACAGGTCATCACCAAAATCGGACCGTACAAAGAACCCCTGCTACCCAGCGGCCCCCCTCCCCTCCTGCCCCATCACGGGGGGCTACATTATAGTCCCCTGGCGTTTGCTCACCACGCCAACGTGAAGGCGGCCATGCAAGCCATGGGGATGTTTTCTCCAAACAACAGGAAGGACCACGGGTTCAAATTCCCCCCACCACCCATGCTCCCAGAGACACCAAAATCTCCTGCTTACTCTGCTGCTGACAGTGAGTCCTCTGTTCCCATCTACCTAACATTAGTCCATTCACAAGTTGAGGTAGTCTTATGGCCCAGTTTGGCATAAATCCAATGCATAGTTTTTGTCGTGAATTCTCAGTATCAATAGCAGTACCTATAATGGGTATATAGCCTTTTGTCTTGGAGTAACTGCCATTATGGAGTAGAACAAATGCAGCGGATTTTTATCAAGCAAATGCGAGTAGTTGAATTTTTGATGCGCGTATATATTTAGAAGCACGCAACATGCTATTTTGAGGCCGGGAGGGAGAATGTGTGTCAGCCAAGTCCTAGGGACGTGTGTGATTAAGGAACTGGCAGCAGTAGATATTGCAGGCTGGGTCCAGGAAATGGGTGGGGATGGAGGAATGCCTGGATTGGCCTGTGGAACTCTGTCGTAACGTTTTCTCCACTCAACCATCAATGGTTTAGTGTGCAAACATGAGCGTTTGGTTGGAAGCTTGCACGACAACCACTGCCAAGATCATCTAGAGTATTATACTCTAAGTTTAGTTGGCAATATATTGAGCTGCTTATGTTTGTGTCTTTCTGCTACTGGGTATATACCCACTATGATTGTTGGTGAGTGTTCACTTAGTGTACCAACTGTTGTTGGCAGTCATTTGGTATACTAGGGTGTCCTGTATGACCACATAGGTTGAAATCATTCTTCTTCAAACGTTTAAGCGAGTGGTGTTGGGTCTGTGTTAGTGTTAGTGTAACTATGGCACGTGGAAGCTTAGGCATGAATGGAGTGTTCTGCATGTGGCCAAAGACACCAAAAGCAATTTCCTTATTTGCCAAAAGACTGAATAAAGTTGAAGCTTTCATGGGTCTCGCTCAACAAAACTTCCTTCAGTCTACTTTATTGATAACTGTCTCCACCAATGGTACACACAGCACACATCCATCGTGAACACCAGTTTCACTCTTCCCCATCCCCCAACCCCTCTCCTCCTCCTAATGCAGTGCACAAGGCACGGGTACACTCGAGGTCAGAGTCGGCCAGCCACGCTCTCGGTCAGATCAACTCTCGCTCCACCCCCTCCTCCACCAGCAGCAGCCCCGGAGGAGGAGGCAGCAACCACGACCCCTCGCTCAAGAAGCTGATGAAGGACCTGCATCGCTGTGAGGTGTCCATCGTCAGATACCAGACCATGCTGAATGAGGTAAAAACCTGAGTCAAGGCCAGGACACACGAAAGTTGCGTGCAACTTTAAATGTATGGGTATGATAGACCGTGCAACAAACTTGCTCTAAATAATTATTGTGTGTGCAGCATGTTAGGTGGACCCATCATACCCATACATTTGAAGTTACATGCAACTTTGTCTTACACAGAAAAGTTGCATCGTGTCGTGTATCGTGGCCTCAGCGTGCAGTAATGCCAACCATTCTTCCGTATTTTCTATGCTGTGTGTGGTAGGTAGTATGGAGTGGTTATATACAACCATGACTGTTGTTCAGGTTTGGGTGCCAAACCTGTAATGGATTGGTAGTAGTGATAATGGGATACAGTCAGCCAAGGAGTTGGGTTTCAGGTGGTAAATAGAAGCCTCATCGATTATATTTCCACATTCCCTCCCAGTTTCTTCACCTCTCTCCACTCATACTTTCCCTTTGATCCACCCCTCTCCCTCTCTCCCTCTCTCCCACCTCCCCTCCCTCCCTCACCCCTGCCCTCTCACTCTCTCCCTCCCACCCTCCCCTCCCTCACCCCTGCCTTCTCACTCTCTCCCTCCCACCCTCCCCTCCCTTCCCGTCCCTCCCTTCCCCTGCCTTCTTCTTCTCTCCTCTCTCTCTCCCCACAGCACTGTGATGCAGGGCTGCGGTTCCTCCGCCAGGCGTTCATCACTCTGCACATTGGTCTCAATACCCGGGAGAAGGACATTGCCAGGGAGCTCCAGATAACCAGACAGACTGCAGGTAATGACCATAACCCACATCACTGCATATGCTACTGGGTCCACAATATAAATATGGGAGATAGGGGGGTTAGAGAATGATGCAACCTACCTACCTTCCTTGAAACGTGATTCATACGTTTTAACAGCTATGTTATACAGTTCAGAGTCATTCAGTTTTGTGTAGAATCCGTACTCGATGATGTAGAGTCCTGAAATAACTTGTTATCTCGTAGTGTATGCACGTGGAGACTTGTCAGACTCAGTCAGAGTCAGGAAAGTTATGGCGCAGTCAGATGCAAGGCTGGTAGTGCCACCTATGTAGCACCCCCACTGATATTGTGCATGACACGCATAGTAAAAAGGTGTTTGACATTGACTGTACGTAACTTCAGTTAGACAGAAAGTTATGGAAAATAAGTAGATTTGATTCAGAGCGAGAAAGTAGTAATGAAAAGTGAACTCGATTCAGAGTGGACATGTGCCTGCGCAAGGCTGATGTCGCCGTATTAATGCACACTCTACCTTGCTCCTGGATTAATGCACACTCTACCTTGCTCCTGGTGCAGGGGTGATCCTGCAACGCCGGCACACCACGGCCTGCGTCCTGAGGCAGCTGGCAGAGAGGGCCGGGGAGCTGGAGGAGACACAGGTCCATGAACTCAAGAAACAGATCAAGGTACTCCACATGTATATATACAGTGTGGTGGAGTATCAGTGTATACTGCTTGCACTGTGGCCTGACAAGAGTTCTGGACTCGGTGGAAAATGATATTCAGATATGGTCTTATATAGCCACCATAGAGATACAGTGATCATATATAGTAGTGGGGCAACATCTGACATGACTTCAGCATGACACAACAGACAAGGTGGCTTTGGTTCGACAAAGAACCTGGTCCATGCGTACATACGTTCAGTGGCACCGACTGACAGTTACAGTGGACGATCACTACGACACAAGTTGCAGGTCTAGTTGATGTGGAGATTCTCTTGAGGCTAACATGAAGTGCATGCAGTGAGAATAAAATGCAGTCAAAGGTACTTCTGACAATATTTTGTGAGAATTTGCTTGGGGACAGGAATTATAAACTACATACTTTTTCCATAAGAACAGCGTAGCTCGAATGTTATTCTCAAATCTTTTGCTCCAGCAATTTGTGGCGGACAGGAAGGTCGACGAGGAGATAGGGACAACATCTCGCTTCATTGGTGACCCCGACGACCTCTTGCCACACGTCATGACCTTCGGAAAAGGTCAGCATACAAACTCTACTATACTGTTGTGTGTGTGTGTTTTTTTGCATTGTTAATCCGTGCTGCCGTGTGGATGTTTGTTCTGTAAGTCTCTTTGTCGTATTATTCTTCCTCTTTGTTGTGGTACGTGTCCTTCTGCATGTGCCAAATCCTCACAATCTTAAGTGCACCATAAAAACAATACTCACAAATCACAAAACAAAAAGGGGCTTTAATCTCAACTCTTGCCATTGAAATCCCCATGGGGCTAATGGTGTGTGTGCAGATGGGGGTACACCACATCACAAGAGCATGAGCCCTCCTCTGTGATCAGAGTTTCAGTAGTGGCAGGCGGTTAGCTTGTCCTTGCCAAGTCAGCGCACAATTCCCACGCCATATGTGTAGCAGTTTGCTTCTTCTCTTCCTCTCTCTCCCTCTCCCTCTCTTGCTAGCCTATCCCTCGACCACTCTTATTGAGAATTACGTAGGTTTACACGTATTGTGGCAAATTCAATTTCTCTGCAGTCATTTGTGTCGGACTATAAAAAAGGCGGCACAACAACATCTTGGTTGCAGTTTTGACCATTTAAAGCTCCAAACTTGGCTGTTTATTTTGGCCTTGTTATCTGTGTAGTTACGCCTGCAAACTTCCTCTCTCACGCTCTTTCTTAATTACTCTGTCGTATAGACCTCACTTCCTCCCACTGCATTTGATCATCCTATTCCCACTCCCCTCCCACTCTTGCTCTCTGGATAAAAGTAATGTATATAGTAACAGAAAGAGAGTGCAATGTGCACACATGGTTTGCCTTTGTCTTGTGTCGTGTTGAAGATTTGAACCCCTACCAGCTGAGTCGCCCTGATGGCTCAGTTGGTAGAGCGCTCGCCTAGGCCTAGAAAGCAGAGTGTCGTGGGTTCAAATCCCACCGAGGTATTTTTCCTTTTTAAAAAGGGTTGTCCTGGGTGTAGTTGACTTGTTGGCTTTGCCTTTGCCTTGCTACATACCTCGTTGCTATCACATGCTACATATGTCACGCATACATACAAGGATTGCTCTTCCTCATTCATACTGCTAGTGGATGCAACACACAGTATTATCGTAACAACCGGCCTTTGTTTGGGACTGGTTTAACCGAGTACTTGGTATGAAGATCCAGGCATTCTGACTCCCAGTAACTCTTCCCAAGTGTCACTCGTGATGAAAGCCGTTTCTTCATCATTCTCTGGATCGCTAGTAATTTTGAATGCCAACCCTAAAGTAAAATGGGCCGGTATAATATGTACCAGCCTAATTGGATTCTTGCACTGGGCTCGTTCCATCTTTACTATAGTACTGCCACATTCCCTTAAAGGTAACCATACCTCTATCTCCCTGACACCTCTCTCTCTCTCTCTCACTCACTCACCACTCTCTCTCTCTTTCTCTCTCTATCACCCTCTCCCCCCTCTCTCTCTCTAGTTGTCAACCGACGTCATGTATACACCCACTGGGAAGGAGACCCGGCAGCGGCTGTCGAGAAGAGCAAACACGCCAGCACCAGGAGCAGCACTAGTGTCTTCTCCTCCCCTCCTTCCTCCCTTCCCACCACACCAAGCCCCACACACTCCAACGAACACACGACGCCCACGGCAACGACAGCCGTACCAGCAACGAAATCAAACAGAGAGGGATCAAATGGCGACCCAATATCAGACGATTCCGTCTTTGAGAGGGAATCGCCTTCAGTAGAGAAGGATAGCATAGGAAGTCTTGACCTGGAGGTGAACGAGGAAGTAGGTGCCACAAATCGAGGAGGAGAGAAACGCGAAGAGGAAAAATCAGAGGTGGCTTGTGGGGAAGTGGAGGAAGAGGGGTTTAGGAAAGAAAGTGTGGGCGACATACCCGACGGTGACTCTATGAGTGTGAGCCAATGTCCCAACAGAGGTTGTGGTAAGGAGGGAGATGCACCACAGAGCTCTTCTTCTTCTTCATCGGCCACAAGGGGAGTTAAGACGGCAGGGACACACCCACCAGCGACCCTGGAGAGTAGTTCAGACTCTCGGCAAGAGAGCACACCCTCTTCTCCTCCCACCTCTTCCTCCACCGCCTCTTTGAACTCCACACCAGCGGTGTCTGGTTCAAATTCACCGTCTGTTTCAAGTGGAGATTCTCCGGCCAAACCACCAGCCTCGACTGTCTCTGTCAGCCACAACAAGCCTCGTCAGCCATTCTCTCGCAAGTTTGCAGCACCCATTGTGGTGACGCACACCCGTCGCTCCTTCCCAAAGTCTCTTCCCAAGAACCTGGATCCCAAATCGACCGTCACCCTCCTCCTCTCCTCCCCCTCCTCCTCCTCCTCCTCCACCTCGGATAAGTCACAGCAGAAGCACGGGAAACACGGGAACAAGAACAAATCTTTTAACAGCCGCCGCGGCCAGTTCCCCTCTTCCTCCTCCTCCTCCTCTTATCACCCCTCGTCATCGTCAATAACGACGACGGGGGCAGAGGGAGACCAGGAGGAGACCTCGAGAGACTCCCAGCCCACTTCCTCCGTGCCTTCATCCTCGCTCAGCGTGAGGCTGAAGGGACGAGAGAAAGAGAGGGAGCTGTGGAGAAAGCGATTCAGTACCAGTAGCTCTTCGCTCCCCAGTAGTAGCCGTGGGAGCAGTGGAGCTGGAGAGGGGGGAGGCAGGCAGGGTTCTATGTCCGGAGAGGAAGGAGGAGGAGGAGGAGTGAGGGTGAAACGGTCTCCCGAGGAGATGTCTGCCATTCAGTCGAGAGTCAGGGAATCCCTCAAGGCCCAGGGAGTGGTAAGTTCTTGTCTTCAAATGTATTTCCAGGCGGGAGATTCATTTTCTGTTGTGGTGCACCTTATGGAATCGGATACTGGAATGATGGAACCTCTGTCAAAAGGCAACCAAGGGTCCTCCTGCATTAGTGTGCACTCATATTATAGCATGCCTGCCATGATCAAACCTCACTACTGTATATAGCCCCCCCCCCGGTAACTCGCCAGTAGCGCTTGCGTCACCCCTGGCTTCTATACCAGCTAGGGTCTAGTCTCAGCACATACAATACAGCTGCCATTAGACTTGGCTAGTGCTAGACTGGCCCCACGTGGGCTCTCTATGCTACGTATACAGGTAATTTTATTTATAGGATGTATGTAGAGTACACATGCGTATATAGTTTCTCGGTCTTTACACTTATGTATATGTTATAGTACAAGTAAAACTGGAACCATACCCTGTTTGCTGTGGTGCTAAATATCATACCCTATAATGTGTCGTTGCTATCATATCATATACCCAAATACCATTGGTGGTTCATGCAATGAACTTAACTTGCCACTCACTCAAAAATTGCCACAATGATTATTGGTTCATTTCTCTCCCACAGTTTCTCTATGACCCAGTGACTGGTGCCAGTAAGTCCACATGTGTGTGTGTCATAACTCCTTTTCCCCCCACAATAATATATGTGATAACCCAAAAGTTTGGGTCATAAAAATCGTGATTTACTGTTTTCTGTTGTCTAGTCTAACCCATAGCCCGTTCAGTTACAGTGTACTGTGTCATTAACAGCATTATTCCTTCTGTTCTTTCATGAACTTTGTGTAGTAACCCCTCATTAAACTTCTATTAAGAGTTAAACTAGGGCATTGTGACTCAGTGCATTGTGCACACACTTCCTCGGCCCCTTTAAGCATTACGTGGCTCCAAATTGCTTAACACAATT
Organism: Geodia barretti; assembly: GCA_030341885.1. Taxonomy (NCBI): domain Eukaryota; kingdom Metazoa; phylum Porifera; class Demospongiae; order Tetractinellida; family Geodiidae; genus Geodia; species Geodia barretti. The sequence continues at coordinate 9,089 of CASHTH010003983.1, read as the reverse complement.
TAACTCTTTGGGACTACAAAAAAACAGGCAGCTAACAATCCTTAGCCTTTAGTAGGACACTTGTGCATGTACAATGATGTTAACCCTAGTGAACTAGGTCTTGATGATGCATTCACAAGGTTCTGTCCGCCATACAGTTCCAGCTGAGTCCCTGAGGGAGAGCGTGGATTCTGGGGTGGGGAAGTCTGAACCTCACCTCAGTGACTCCCTGCGCTCCTCCTCTGCTGACCTCAAGAAGAAGACCCCGACTCAGCTGCGTCGCGAGAGGAAGAAGAGGCAGCGGGAGCGAGAGAGGAGGCAGAAGGAGCTGGAGAGGAGGGGTCAGGAGGAGGGGGGCAGTGGTGGTGGGGACAAGCAGAGGGAAGGAGAGAGACTCACGGATAAGACGTCGGCCAGCACCTCGCGGACCACTTCCCCCCTCTCTAGTCTGGAGAACAGCACCTCCTCCGATACCCCGACTGAGTCTGTGTCTCCGTCTCGCTCCCTCTCCCCTCCTCCTCCTCCTCCTCCTCCTCTTCCTCCTCCTCTTTCCCCGAGTGACACCAGCAACAGGCTAGGGGAACAGGGGGATCGGCCAGCAAGGAGGGGAGAAAACGACAACACATTTCCCAAGACTGGCAGCAAATCTGTTCCCGCTGGGAGTCAACTCGTTTCTTCATTGTCGGAAGATGGAGACAGTCTGAGTACAAAGACTGGGACGAATGGTGAAGTTGGTGCCCCTGTAACAGCCAGGAAAGTTGGAGGATCCCCCGGGCTGATGAGGAGCACCGACAGTGCCAGCATAGAGTGGGAAATGTCTCGCCAGCAGAGGAGGCACGAAGGGGTTGACGTCGTCACACCCCTTGATTCCCCGCACCAAAGCCAAACACGCTCTACTGGTGGTCCAGGCAGCTCAGTCACAGGTGTTGTGAACCGGACATCGTCCTTGCCTTCTCCTTCATCTTCCTCGCCTCCTCTCACTCTCACTCGAAATGGCCTCACCCACTCTAACCACGCCACCCCTACCTCTGCACACTTAGCTCAGCAGCACCTACAGCAACAAAGCCAGCAGTGCACATCAGCAGTCATTTGCACCACCCCCTCCTCCGGCACATCTGCTTCGTCTGTCAATTACACCAACGGCACAACCGAACTATCATCAAATACACCCTCCCCCTCCTCCCACCAACCCACCTCAACCATAAACCCCTCCTGCACCCTCAAGAAGCTTCCGGCTACCAGTAGACAGATGATGTGTCCCAACAAGTTTCAACAAAATGGGAACGAAGAAGGGCCTATCCTCATTATTAATGGACATGAAGAGTAGTTCTCTATTCAACTGCGTGGTACTCATTTTTCTATCCATGTTTGATTGACAGTTGTGGAGGTGTCACGTACGCGTGAAATTGATAGAGCCTTGTTTCCCATTTGCGCATGCGCGTGTTATAACACGGACGAGACGACGACACGCCCCCTCATCAGCAGCTCAGCTAGCTACGTTTTGCCGCCAGAGGAACGGCATTTTGTTACTTATTTGCATACCTGCTAGTCGTCCTCTGCAGCTATATAGCTGAAAGCGTGACCAAACTGGCGTGAAAAAAATGCTGCACCTCTACACCAGCACGTCGGTTCCAGAGAGAACGCGCGGACAAACGATGTCGGTCCATCGCGGCTGTTCGCGGCTCCTGGCGTTACTACTGCTGTCAGAGTGTCTTCTGCGGGTTTCCGCCCACTACTTCACTCCAGGTATATATATACAACGGCAACCTCACTGCGATTTTGTAGTGTAGCTTCTCCAGTTCACTGTCTGTCTTCCTCTGAAAAGTGTGAAATAATATTTCTGGCTGGTAGCCCGCCCTAAGTGCACCTGTCCCGATAGACACTCATTGGTACATTGTAGTGCTATGCAGTATTAGTTTGCAAAGGCGTCATCTATTCCGTGCAGTTGTGGTAAAGGTGAAGGACGTGACAATAAGAGTGGACAAGGAAGGGCTGTGGGGGGAGTGGGAAGAGGAGAGGGGCTGGAAGGAGCAACATCACGTCGTCATCTCAAGCCCGACCATATCTCCACACACCCTGGAACAATTAACACTGACTTCAGGGGCAAACGGGTTTCACATCCCGAGCAGCGAATTGATTCGCTACGGCTTTATTGATATGAATGTGGTCACGTATGGGAATGACGGAGAGCTCTTCAATGTATCAATCTACTTGGAGCAGGGGAGCGACACAACCGGTAACCAAACCCACAACACAACCATTTCCCCCCATTTTAAATTACACACTTGTATTGATGAGTCAGTGCCCACATTTATGTACGTAAACCACGCTAACCATAATTTGACTTCTTGAACTAGCCACGGACAGACACACAAAATGTGTCCAGAGTCTCCAATTTTATTGGGGTTATAATACTAGGCTGCTTATACCCACGGCGTCCAAAGTGTAAATGTATTTTTCCCGGCACATTCAGTTTTTATATTAACCTAAACAGTTGATTTGCCTGCACCGTGAACTTTAGACAAACAATGTTGGGTTGAGAAACACTTTGAAGTTTGCACAAACAACAGTCAGAGTAAGCACCGCGTTGTCCGTTTCCATGTTCTTGTTTGACTAGTGCATTCATCCCTGCATGCATGCATTCACGCAGTTCACAGCGGTGTACAAGAACAACTTGTGCAACACCATCAGTTATGTATTGCATGTGTATAATACTTGTCCATGTAATAGTAGTAGCACGCCTACCAGGTGTCTTCCACGTTATGCGCGAAGTAATATTGCGTAAACCCGAGGGCGTAGCCCGAGGGATTACGCAATATTACTGAGCGCATACACGTGGAAGGCCCGCCATGCAGTAGGCGTGCTACTGGTAGCTTGTACACTGGAGAACCACGCGCGTGTCTGAGCGTCTGACAGCGTCGTCTCGTCCCGTCTGATCGGGGGGCTCCGTACGACTCTGTCCGGTCGATTGGGAAAAAGTGTGAAAAGTAACAGGTAATATCACTCATATTACCTGTTACTTTTCACACCTCTTCAGGCTACTCCACTAATACACTCAGCAATTTTGCATTGTTCTGAGGCCTAGCCAGGGTATATACAATCAATGAAATACCAATACTTGTCACCGTTTCTCCACAAAAAAAACCCACTTGGTCTAAGACTTCTGATATGGGATGGTGTAGTAGTATCAAACTAATACTCCTCCATAAAAATGGCACTCCCCACCAACAACATGCATAGATTCCAAGGTAGTGTGTGTATAAGATTGGATATCGAATTACTTCTCTCTAGTGTCTGCTCCCTGCTGCTACAATGCTTCTACATATACGTACATACGTATAAGCGCATTGTCACCATGTTACATCACAGAGCATGTCATCCTACCAATGACAGGGCCTGACCATGTTAGCAAGGCTTTTTGGTGTGTTACTCTCTCAGTGCCAGGTGGGGTTAAGGAGCGTCTTTCCCACCCCATTAGCTTGTGTTATTGTATCCCTCAGCAAGTTCAAATCCATAGCTATGTATACTTGGTTCATATGCTGCATCCTCCCACATACAAAAAAAAAAGTGGGAAACAGATGCACTGTGAATCCCACCCTAGTCCTATATTGTCTTATTGCACCCCAATCTACATGGTCAAGGTTCATGTGCTCTCAATCTTTCCACACACAAAGTAGTTATGCACTGTGAATCCAGTATATAGTCCAGCTTGTCTTATTGCACCCCAATCTACATGGTCAAGGTTCATGTGCTCTCAATCTTTCCACACACAAAGTAGTTATGCACTGTGAATCCAGTATATAGTCCAGCTTGTCTATTGCACCCCAATCTACATGGTCAAGGTTCATGTGCTCTCAATCTTTCCACACACAAAGTAGTTATGCACTGTGAATCCAGTATATAGTCCAGCTTGTCTTATTGCACCCCAATCTACATGGTCAAGGTTCATGTGCTCTCAATCTTTCCACACACAAAGTAGTTATGCACTGTGAATCCAGTATATAGTCCAGCTTGTCTTATTGCACCCCAATCTACATGGTCAAGGTTCATGTGCTCTCAATCTTTCCACACACAAAGTAGTTATGCACTGTGAATCCAGTATATAGTCCAGCTTGTCTTATTGCACCCCCAATCTACATGGTCAAGGTTCATGTGCTCTCAATCTTTCCACACACAAAGTAGTTATGCACTGTGAATCCAGTATATAGTCCCAGCTTGTCTTATTGCACCCCAATCTACATGGTCAAGGTTCATGTGCTCTCAATCTTTCCACACACAAAGTAGTTATGCACTGTGAATCCAGTATATAGTCCAGCTTGTCTTATTGCACCCCAATCTACATGGTCAAGGTTCAATGGTCGGAATCAATGCATTACATTCACCTAGCACTCACATTATCCAGCAGCATGTATTAAGATGTCAGTGACAATAGTAGACAATTACATTATGCATCACTCATACAGTATTCATGTGCCTAGCCTATCCCCCTATTCATATCCACACACATAACGCTCTAATTCATGGATGCTCAAAACTTCATATTATTATATCCCAAGCCCAGGCTCTATATATCAGGCCAACAACTCTGGAATGTCAGTGACAATACTGATGGCGCGTTTTGACTTTGCAATGCACATTATAATCCATCGTCAACCCAGTTTAATTTTGGTGCGCTATTCATTTTCCAGTACTGTATTTTACTCTCGCCCGAGGGCCACTCTGTAGGGCAGTGTGTCAATATTTCAATTATACATCTGCCATAATTTTTAGTGGCTATGCATTTACGTGATGATAAATTTCGGGTGCCTATATATACACGAGCGGGTATTTGATCTTGGTCCTTCTCATACACACAGGCTCCTAGGATTACAACACATGACCTTCCCACCACACCTAATACATTGACTCCCTACAACCATGTACTGTAAATCCCACCATTTGGACTATAGAGTTGTGGGCATTCCAAATAAAGAACACACCAAGGGACCTTGTAAGATATCGCGATATCCATCTCCATAGTTGGGGAAATTATCCGATGAAACTTTCCTCTGTTTACTTTCTTTTTCATAGTTCCATTACCATTTCTATCTTCACTTGCTCCCAGTCTTATACTAGAGTCTGCCGACTCTGTCCCTGGGTGTTTTTCTACACATAAACTGTCCCTACATGACGTCATTAAAAATATAATACAGCACCTTGTCTCCTTCCCCCTGTCTCACTAGTCTCGTACCCAGCCACTCCACCCCACCCACAGGGGGAAAGGAGCGTCTGGTAGCTATTGACACCTAAACCGGGTCCTGAAGACATCATATTCGTAGTATCCGAACTGCTCTTCTAGTATGTGATGCATACGTGGCCCCACCTACACCAAAGTCTGCAGACTGCGGATGCGCGGATTTTTATTGGCCGTTCTGGGATCTGATCGGAGATCTCCATTTCGAGATCAGGACCAAGTAATGTGTCAATAGTTACCAGACCCCTGATGAGTGGGTGGGGTCTGGACACGAGACTGCTCTGTCTACTGCTCCCTTGTCACTATTGTAACTACTGTCTCCTCACTAACAGATAACTCATGGGGGGGACACTTGCCAGCCACACCCCGGCTACTGCTGGTCCTACTAGCTGTGGTCCTGTGCCTGGTGATAGCAGCGCTACTGGCAGCATGTGGTGGTGGCTGGGAGGAGGGAGGGTTGGGGGAGCGACTGAGGACAGCATGGGACCAGAGGAAGGAGAGGTGGAGAGGAGGGAAGACAAGCGGCAGTGGTGTTGGCGGCGACGGACGGTACATAAAACTTCTTGTGGGACTCAAACACGAACAGCTAGTACAAAAAGTCTGACACACGAAATACGCACATAATATACTCTATGATCCCCAGATCTTTACGTGTACTAATATTCCAATACGTACATATGTATGTATGTATGTATATCCAGGGCATCAAACATGATGATTTTAAACACACTTTACAACTTCTGAGATCTTTGCTGCATAATTATTTGACAACCCTGATATGTAATATGGTAAATAACTATTTTTTTACAAACCAATTTGCCAGACTTCAAAGCTCTATCGTTGTTCACAGACGTCATGCGGTGCAAGTGCACCTCTGAAAAATTATTTAATTAGGTAGACTATTCGTTACCGAGTCATCTGAGGGACAGGGGATGGATTATTATAGCTTTTAGAGGACAGGCAGGGTGGCAAACTGACACCATTGATAGCGGTCCCACTCTCTATATAACTATAGAGAAATGTTGGATTGTAGTATATAAGAGTTCTTTCTGGTTCCACCCATTCTGGCCTGATTTAGTTGCTGTTTTTATTAGCAACACAAACTGCTCCGCTTTTCACTTTTTAACCTGCCATTTTGGGAATCACAATTGTGTGTATATAATACCTTGTGCCCATCGTCCTTGCCACATCTGCAACACGACTGCTATATATACAAATATGGAAAATTGGAAGTCACATGAGAGTCATGTGATGAGAATGTCGGAGGAGAAGGCTCCGGCTAGTCTGAACTCGGTGGGGGTGAGGACACAGTACATTCGCTGGGGAGTGGGGAGGGAGTGGGGGGAGGGGCGGGGGAGGGTGGCACGGAGTACGTACTCTCGACCACTGGGTGGCGGAAATGTGTCGGGTGACTGTGTGTAGGGAGGGGGGAGAGAAAGATAGGAGGATATGGTGAGGGAGAGAGGGGCGAGGGGAACAAAAGAGGGAAAGTGGTGTTGGGGACAGGGGTGAGAGGAAAAGAAGAGGGAAAATGGTGAGGAGGAGAGGGGCGAGGGGAGGGAAAGAGAGAGAGAAGATGAGGGAAAATGGTGAGGAGGTGAGAGGGGCGAGGGGAGGAAAGAAGAAAGAAAGGAAAAAGAAAAAAAACAAAAAAAACAAAAAAAAACAAAAAAAACCAAAAAAAAAAAAAAAAAAAAAAAAAACAAAAAAAAAAAAAAAAAAAAAAAAACAAAAAAAAAAAAAAAAAAAAAAAAAAAACAAAAAAAAAAAAAGGAAAAGAGGGAAATGGTGAGGAGGAGAGAAGGGGCGAGGGGAGGGAAAGAGAGAGAGAAAGGAAAAGAGGGAAAATGGTGAAGAGGAGAGGGGCGAGGGGAGGGAAAGAGAGAAAGAAGAAAGAAAGGGAAAAGCAAAGAGAAAGGAGAGAGTGAATAGGGAGAGGGAGAATAAAGAGGGGGTTAATTATTGTGGACATACATACATGTGTACATCACATGACAGGCAAGATTTACACTATTATTGCAGCGGCGCAGATTGATCACTAGAACACTTGACCCTAAGAAGAGACAACGGATAAAAGGGAGAACGAGCAGGAGATGAGTGAGAGGAAGGCTGACGTGTGCACAAACAGATGTCACAAAAGCTGGAATGAAAGCATGCAATCACAGAAGACCAAAGAAGTCACAAACCCACACAACTCACCACTCTAATTTTTCTCATTGAAACTTCTTGTTCTTCCAAGTCCTACAAAGAAACAGTGTCTGTATGTACACACTCATGACATGATATTATATACACTGAACAGGGTTTCAGCGCATGCAGCAGAGGTACGAGGACAGTCTGCACGCAGCGCAAGGTCTAGCTCGCAGCGCTTAGTACATGCTGCTAAACAGAGCTGGACTCTATAGAAGCTCCAACTGTGACGTAACATATGATATGAGTTACAGTAGCATGCTGAGTGGAGAGGCAGAGGATTTAAGGGAGGTGAGTTTTTAGTAGTTTTGTTGAGTAGTTGGCTTGTGCATGGGCTGTGCAGGAGGAGGAGTGCTGCTTTGGGATGCGCGAGATTTTTGATTGGTTTTTTGTTGTGTTAGTTTGTTTGTTGTGAAGTGTTTTTCTTGAAGTGTGGGTGTGCTTTGACTCCCTAGTAATATGTACTCACGGCCACAAGCTAAACACAGCAATGTACATACATAGAGTTGCACTGGATCTAGGTATAAGAAAACAGATACTACGACTCCCATGCAAACACAGTGCTGTGAAAGGTGTTCAATTGGCATTAGGGGCTGCATTTTGATGGTCTGATGCACACTCAACGAGACATCACTAGGATGTGCATGCACATCATTTGCCTCGGGCTGCCCAATGGCTTCCAGTGTCACGATGAAACCACAGAGCACAGCATAAACAAAACACCACGCAAAAATTCGACAAGGTGGAGTGGGAAGGACCATCTCACCCTGGTTGCTACCTGTGCCGCTAACAGTTCCCTGGAGGGCCAGACCGGTACGATCGTGTCACGTCGCGATCCTGCAGCACCAGTTCCGGGGCTCCTGAGGAGACTCGATCGGCACTTATCTCCGAGTCGGCTCGCACCCTCCCCTTGCCGTCCCTATGTGTGCTGACCACTCAGGTCCAGTCCCTGGGCCAGCTTCCAGTCGCATGCGAATTGCCCTGCTGCCTATGTACATACACACATGCTTTATAATAATAGTAAGTGAACTGGGAATTTTGGTTGGTCAAATATTATTTGTCTGCCCCCACTTAGTTATTATGGTTCATTGCACACATGTAATGATTGTGTGTCATGTAGGGAAATTTGAACCTCTTCCCCAAACTTGCTATATAATACTTATACTCCGGTGTGCAAGGGTTTGCGATGTAGCATTAGCTCAGCGCAGCAGAGCAAAGAGATAAGTTTGGCATGCTGTTGGGGTGGTAGAAAAAGATTCTAACTGAGGGATATGAGCTTGCACATACGCACTGGACTCATGAAAGACTGAGACCATATTTATATAGTCGTCGGAAAACACAGAGACGTACCAAATACCACAATGTTCTTCAGGCGTGTCAAATTTACTAGACGCAATGTTCACAAATCTACTAGTTTATCAATCACAGGCATAAAAACTGAGTGCTCTCACCTGTAGGTGTTTCCGTCTGTGAGAGGAGAGAGATGGACCTCCCTGAACTTGGAAAGACTGTCGGTGGGGGGGTGAGGGATGGAGGAGAGGAGAGACACGGCGTCTGTTTTCAAGGTTTGGGGGACTTTCTCTTTGGGAAACGGGAACGGGGGGGGGGGACAGGGACGGGAATTTTTTTGGGGAAAAAGGCAAAAGGCAAACTTCTTTTTTCCCTTCCCCCCTTTTTTTTTTTTTTG